>PVJO010005437.1:12411-98723 GCA_004026905.1 Hystrix cristata | reverse complement strand
CTGGGCAACAGGAATAAGGCAGGGGGCATCACAGTCCCTGACTTGAAATTATACTATAAAGCTTCTGTGATAAAAACTGCATGGTACTGGCACGAAGACAGACCCGAGGACCAATGGAACAGGCTAGAAGATGCAGAAATAACTCCAAACACACTTAAATACTTCATCGTCAACAAAGGAGCCAAACACCCTCACTGGAAGAAAGATAGCCTCTTTAACAAATGGTGCTGGAAAAATTGGCTTACCACACGCCAAAAACTAAAACTACATACATGTTTCTCACCATGTACTAAGCTATAATTTGTTTTTGTAATGTTGGGAATTAAACCCAGGGCCTTGTACATGCTAAGCAAGCACTCTGGCTGAGCTACAGCCTTAGCCCTTTCTATTAATTTTATTTTAAAACTAAGTTGCCTAAGCTGGATTCCTTTGCGACTCTTGGCCTCCTGAGTGGCTGGGATGATGGGCATGTGCCACTGTGCCCAGCAATTTTTCCCATTTTTGACTTACGTGTCTAAAAAGCTCTGTTACTAGGTAAACATATGTTTACAATTGCTAGCTCTTTCATAAACTGACCCTTTATTATTATAAAATCTCCTTTGTCTAATCGTTTTTGTCTTAAAATATATTTTATCTGATATTATAGCCACTTAAGCTTGCTAGGTTACTATTTGTATGGCATGTGCTTTCCTAGCCTTTTAGCCTACTCAGGTTTCTGAATCTAAAGTGCATCATGTAGGTAACATGCAGCTGAGTTGGATTTTCTTCTTCACTTAGCCAGTTTCTGATTTTTAACTGAAGGGTCACTCCATTTGTATTTAATGTAATTACTTTTAAAATGGGACTTATACCTACTCTCTCATGTATAATACACACACACACACACACACACACAGAGTTATTCTTTGATATGTGTGGCAAATTAGTTCCAGGATTCCCACAGATACCAAAATCTGCAGTGCTAAGGTTCCTTACATAAAATGGTATATTATTTGTGTGTAGCTTACATACATCCTCTCATATATTTTAACTCATCTCCAAACTGTTTATAAAGCTAACAAATGTAAATGCTATGTAATAGTTGCTATACTGCATTTAGGAAACAATGACAATGTTAAAAGTCTATACACGTTCAGTACAGACACATTTTTTTTCCCGATATTTTCCTCCCTCCATCCCGTGCGGGGGCTCAAACCCAGGGCCTCATGCACGCTAGGCAAGCTTCCCACACCGAGATACCCCCCCAAGCCCTTCACAAACTCCAATCCATAATTGCCTGAATCTGTGGATTCTGAACTTCAGGTACAGAAGAATATATATAAAATTTCTTTCCCCTCCTCCATTACGTCCTTCTTTTGTAATTAAACACGTAACTGGTGGTATGCCAATTTAATTTATTTGTCAATTTTTTAATGTATTTCTTCAATATATTCTAGGAGATTGTTCTGGAGAGTGCCATTAATATTATAGTTTATAAATGTCTTATTAGGATTAGCACCAACTTAATTTCATTAGTATACACAAGAACTTAGGACAGACCCCTCCCCTTTCTTTATGGTACTGTCATACAAACTACTCATTTAAATACTGTAAGCCCTCCAATACAGCCTTTTCATTATTTCCATTTGCAATTGTATTTTAAGTGATACAGGAGAAGAAAAATATTACAACAAAAATACATTATATTTATCTGTATTCTTACCATTACTGGTTTTTTGTTTCTTCATGTGGATTTGTTTACTGCATCATGTCCTCTTATCTCAGCCTGAAGGATTCCTATAGTGTTTTTGGTAGAGAAGTTCTGCTAGTAGTAAACTCCCTGTGTTTTGTTTACCTGGTAATGTCTTTTCCTAAGTTTTGAAGAACTGTTTTGCTAAACATGGAATTTTTGATTGGCAATCTTTTTTCCTATCGCACTTGGAATATGTAATCTCTCTGGTCTTGATGGTTTCTTATCAAGAATTTCTTATATGTGATGACTCACTTTTCTGTGGCAGCTTCAAGGCTTTCATCAAATGTTGGAGGTTTGATACAATTATTTCCTTTGCCTCTTTCTCTCTTTCCTCTCCATCCAGAGCCACTATTATACTTAAGTTATGCTTGGTGGAGGCCTGCAGTTCTCTGGGGCTCTAGGTCTCTCTTACTGATATTTTCTAACTGGGATATCATTTTCATACCTTTCTTTAGTTGTTTGAACAGGTTTCATTTAGCATTTGGAAGAAATTTAAAGTTCAGCATGTAGGCTTCCTCATGAAAAGTGTCTATTGACTACTTTATCCCCTTTTGTGTGGGCCGTTCCTTCTCGTTTTTCCACTTCACAGTTTTTTGTTGAAAACTGAACTTCTTAACATACAATGTGTCGACTCTGAAAAACAGATTACGCCGCCTTCCCCAGGGTTTATTGTTTTCACCATTTTTGCCACTGCAGTTATTGTCACTGTCTTTTTAGTGACTAAACTAAATTAATTCTGTATAGTGTGTATTCTTGGTCGTGCATTACGTGTGACATTTCCCGGATTCCTTGAGGTTTTTGAAATCCCTATAGCCATTTCATTTCCTAGATTCACTTCTAAGTTTTTGCTTAGCTTGTTGTTTTCTCCCCCTGTCGCCATCATCTTAGGCAGCTTCCTATGTAAAATAATTCCCCTGAGGAAAGTAGTGCTAGGTGAGCTCTGAATCAGATGGAATACAGACAAGCTTGTGAGACACCCTTCTACTGACTGGTGGCATCATATAACAGCAGTTTTCCAGGAACTAGACTTCGGGGGAGCTCCGACCCATTTTACTCTGCGCTGGGCTTTCACTGTGGCTGCAGCATCCTCACCACCACCCCAAGGTTGTCCTGAGTCCAGGGAGAGGGGAATAGAGCCAGGCAAGTTAAGATGCCACAGAGCTCGCGCTCCTGAGCCTCCGTCGCTTTGTTTGAACAGCACTGTATGGACTGCGGGAAGTTTTATGTTATTGTTATTTTCCCAACAGTTCTGAAAAAGGAATTTCGACCATTCGGTTAGTACGATGAATAGTACCATCTCTAGAACGGCATGCTTGGGATAAAATGTCAGGAATAGAACAGGTCTGAGGTTCTAGGGCTTTCAGCCACGGCTGTTGCCTTTTAGCAAAGCTGGAGAAAGAACTTAGTCATCTAATGATCACAGCAAAAAGAGAGGAGATTGAATGCTTTTTTAAATTTTTTCCTAACATGAATGGCCCTCTTTATTCCAAAAGGCTTCTTTTGCAGATCTGTGCTTGGACCGCATGAGGTGTGACCTGGTGTGTTATTGCTCTCTGGGCCTGGATGGACTGCCACACAGAAGTCGTGACAGTCAGCACGGGGCCGCCAAGTGTGGCTGGTTCACAAGGAGAAGCGTCCCGTGAGCACACTCTGCCTTCAGAGAGTAGGCTGACAGAGTTCCTGAACACTCTTATTTCAGCCAGCACAGAGCCAAGCTTGTTCCCAGGCTCTCTTTTTATTCTGCACTTCACGATAACAGAACTTCCATTCCATAACGCCTTACTTTAAAATAAGCATGATTGGGCTGGGGATTTAGCTCAGTGATTAGAGTGCTTGCCTTGCAAGCACGAGGCCCTGAGTTCGATCCCTGGCACCACAAAAAAAAAAAAAAAAAAAAAAAAAGCATGATCATTCCTGCCAGCCCATCTTGTCCAGACACTGGTGACGCAGAATGCAGAAAGTGGGCCTGGATGCTAGCTGAGGTGCTGTTGAACTGAAAAAAAAATCAGAAGTGGAAATCCTTATTTTTAATATATATTTATATATTTTATACACACACACATTATATATATATATATATATATAGTGAGCATGAACCCCAAGTCTCTCCCGGTCCCTAGGAGTCTGGCACGCTGTCTTCAGACTGGAGACACAGGCACACAGAGTACAGCACAGCACTCAAAGCCAGCACTCTGCATCTTGGTAGCATCTAACTTCTCCTCATCATTGGCTAGCTCATACGAAGCTCCTCACAGCCTTGAGATGACAAATACTTTGTTCTTTTACCTGAGAAAGGAAAGGAGGAGGAGGAAAAGAAGGAAGAGGACGGTACACATGTCCTGTGTCCTTTGAAAGAGAATGAACGTAGATGTTCATTAAGAAAGTCCTGAGATCATGACGAAGGACCCTCCCATGGTGTTCAGGAGCAAAGTACAACTGCCAGGAAGGATTGAGGCAGGAAGCAAGGAAATGTTCCTGAAGACTTCTCAGTCTTCCCTTCCACTTCCTGGTTCTGTAATTTCAAAGCTTTGATTTTTGTTTTTCTTTTCCTCTGAGAGCCAAAACTGTGTGACATAAAGCATCATTTATCGATTCAACTGAAATGTATTGAGCTCTGGCACTGTGCCAGGCCTTATGCTCCATCTGGAAACAGAAAGCTACCACTTGTCTAAAATTAAACAATGGCAAACTAGCTCAACACAGCATGTGAAAAGTGCTATTCATGGCATAAGAGGTGATCTCACCTCATTCCGAGGCCAGGGAGTCACTCTATTTTCCAGATGTTCCAAATGAACATTCTATGTATGCTTTTATTCCTTCATTCAGTCAACAAATTATATTGAGCAACTACTCTGTACGAGATAGGAGTGTCCTCTGTAGCACACAGAGGATCTAATTACCTGAGCCACTGTGTCAAGAATTATTCCACATTGCATTTTACACCGAGGAATAAAGGTCCTGCAGAGTAGGAGGCACACAGTGGAGCACAGCAACGGATGGTAGAGGTCAGATCCCCTGACTGACCACAAGGTGCTTTTCTGACTGCAAAATCCTGGTCCCAAGAACACAAAAGCAACGATAAGTTTACGTTTAAAACTGAATTTCTGTACTCTGTGGACTCAGGAACATTCCAGAATAAGCCAGTCAGCCAAATTATGAAGAGTTATAACTAAAGTAATGGCATAAAGCCTTGCATGAAACAGAGAACGGCCCGTTAACATGCAGCAGAGCCGTTTACAACACCAGAAAGCCTCAACCACAGCCCAGAAGAGGCTGGGACGGGCAGGTCTGTCCCTCACTCTCCTGACCTTCGGGAGGACACAAACCACACAAGCTAGGAAGCTGGACAACTGTCCTCCAACGGCCTCCTTCCCTCTTAATGTCCCTCCCTTGCAGCTTTATCATTTCACAGTTTTGCAATCTTTTAAAGAATTTTTATTTTTCTAATTGAAGTCACTGAGCCCCGAGTTTCTCATCCACCAGAGTCCGCGGGTTCAGGAATCTCTGAAAGAGGGAGGTGCGCACGGGTTTAATGTGGACAGCCAGGCAGGTTTCAAGGAAAAATTGATTACCTGAGCTCCAGATCCATACGGATAAAACACCTGGGGAGCGAAGGTCTGGTCACGTGGTCAGCCGGACCTGCCAGGAGGATAAAGGTGCCGGCTGAGAGGGTTTCTGCAGCCAGCAGCTGTTGGCTTCCTGTTGGCTGCTTGGCCACATCCTTGTTCCCAGGCAAAGCACAAGGCTTTGTTCATCAGGGAAGGAGAAGACCGACCTCAGGCAGGAAGGACTGAGAAAACCTAGGCGGGAGCAGAAGAGCCCACCTGTCAGGTTCTAGGTACTGACTGCACTATGTGGCAGAGTCCTTGTCCAATAGAAGGGGGAAGAGGGAAGACAGTGAGGAACTTCCTGGAAAAAAGCCAGATGAGGAGTCAAGGTGTCCCAGGTGGGAAAGATGAAAGCCACATCCTGGCTATGAGGAGGACAAGGTAGTTTCTTCACGCCAAGAGTCGAGTTTCCACAGTCAGGCTGCCTGGGTCTGCCGGGCCTACATGTAGGCAGGTTGCCTGGCTTCTCTCGCCCTGTTTGCTTGTCCCCAAATAGGTCACCAATGTCCTGCACTATAGGGTCGTTTGGAAGTTAATAGAAAACACTAGCACCCAGCAAATGCTCAAATATCAGTGGCTACTAATTAAATCTTTTATTGAGGATGCTATTTTGGTAGGGGCCAAACCAAATTGGAAATCCAGACGTGAAATTGATCTCTTCTTAAGAGAACACTGGACCCGCTGATGCGGCGCCCAGGGAAGAGGCCGGGCACAGATCTCAACTGCTGTCAGAGCGGCAGAGATGAAAGCCTCGCCCCTTCGCGTCCCTTGCCAGGCTAGGTGGGCCTGGCTCCGCGTCTGTGTCTCATCCAAGAACGTCATAAAATTATTTTTTTAGAGATTTTGGCTTATGTGGCTCCATTTCTTATTTTAGCAAATGCATTTCTTAAACTTTTTACATGCCGTACATTTATTCCACGTGCTTCTGATTAATTTGCTTCTATTTAATCCATTTATGCCTGGTGTTCCATTTTCGGAATGCCACAAACAAAGGAACGTAATAAAAATATTTTCTCTTCAAATTCCTGTTCCTTGAACTCTTCTATGTAACTTATTTGAATTTCGTGCAAAATACCAAACAATTGCAACCGTTCGCATAGATGAGTTCATCAGCAACCCTTTGAAAGAAGCGCTTCGTGGCTCCTGAACGATGACCAACGTCCCTTGACATTGCCTCTATTTCTCTCTTTCTTTTTCTCTTTCTCCTTCTAGTAATAGACTTCAGCAAGGAAGTGAGGCCACACTTCTTAGTCGTAGTTTTCAAAATAAGTCATCTTGTGTTCACAGGCGCGGCTGTACTCTTCACGCCTTTTTATCCGTCTTCAATATTATACAGGGTACAGAGTTTCTCACGCTCCACTCCGAGCGTGAAGAGCGCGACGGCCTCTCGGTGCTGCCGGCTGCACCCAGGGCGAAAGCATTTTTATACATAGAGCGGTCTATAACCACTTCACAGTCTGAGCTTTGTTCCCTTCAGACAGACTTGGGGCTTGTCTATTAACAAATCAGACGAGGAAATAAGAGATAAGAACGTCAGATGGAGACTCCTGGGGGGCCTGTGTCTCGCTCATTTTCTCCCCACCTGCAGGAAAATAATCTGCCGGTGAGAGAGCATTTGCACTTTCCCGTGACGACACGGGTTGTATTTCTCGAATCTTAGATACACCAACCTTCATGCTGATTCATCTGGAGCAGGAGCACCTTGCACATGGTTCTCATCACAGCTCTCAGTGATCGATTTTATAATCCAGGGTTCACAGCTTTCCCTCTGAACTCCCGAGAACAAGGCCCCGCGCACAAGCCCCCGCTTTCGGCGCAGTCTGTCCGGCGGCAAGCGCGGACGTCCGGGCGGCGCTCGGCCCCCAGACAGACAGCGCGCGGGGCAGCAGACGCCGAGTTGTGTTCTGCGCATGCGCCCAGTCTCCGGCCTGCCGGCGGGCTGCAGTTCAGTAGCCGGGCTCGCCGGCCCTCGTCTCCCGCCCCGGGAGCAGAAGGGATGCAGTACTTATCTGTCGCTCACTGAGTTCAAGCCGGGGAATCAGAAACTGACAATGAGCCAGACAGAGTGGCGCAGGCTTATAATCCCAGCTACTCGGGAGGCTTAGGCAGAATGGCAAGTTTGAGCTCAGCCTGTGCAACTTGGTGAGACTCTGTCTCCAAATAAAAAACTAAAAATAAAGGGCTGGGGAAATAGCTCAGTGGTAGGGCACTTGCCTTGCATGCGTAAATCCACTTGCCTGGATTCAATCCTCAGTACTGTCATCAGTCAATCAATAAACAAACAAATGAAGAAAATCAGAGTTAAGGGTTAGTCTCAGTCTATTCTTCCACAGAATGAGAGGTGGAGTAACTCATAGCAGAGGAAATTGATTAATCATAGCTCTCGAGGCTGGAAAGCCCAGTGTCAGGTGCTCTGGCCTCCGGCCAGGTCTTCTCACCACCCACCCCGTGACTCCCTGGTGGCAGAGGGGAGGGAGTGGGACAGCAGGAGGGAACCAGTGGAACCCACTTTTACAACAAACCACTCTCTCAGCAAAGACCCTAGTGGCAGGGCAGGAATGCCCTCGGCTCTCAAAGCTGTGGCGTGAACCGTGGTGGGCGCGGTAAACCGCAGCCAGGAGGTTAGGTGACATCACGGGCTGTACGAGGCTCCAGGGGGCGCAGAGGGACAAGGGCGCGCAGGGTGACTTTAGACGTCTCTGGTCTTTTTCTCAAATGCTTGGCCGAAGTTCGCAGAGGAGGGAAACCAGCGTTAAGTCAGAGAAATGCAAGGACAGCGGGAAATCAGAACCAGGCTGAAATCATCCCACACTATCAAGGACGAACAAGCCCCACAAACGCCAGCTTACAATGAAAGCTGACGGTTCTGCATTCGCAGGGCTTTGATTGGCCCCCATCTGGGGAGACCCTGTACACATCGAAGTTTTAAAAATCAGTCGTTTGAAGAAATTGAATCCAGATCTCTTGGTTGTATTCGTAGACAAAGTTAATGTCAACGAACGACGCTAAACCTGAACCCCAGTTCGAGCGTTGAGGGCTCACTTCGCACGGCCTGAGCTACAGGAAAGGGGCCCTGCAAGGCTGGGCACAGCCTCAGTGCGCAGCTGAAGGAGGCGGCAGGGAGGGAGCGTGTGGGAATCGGAGCAGTGCAGGTTGCCAAAGCAGGAAGCCGTAGGGCAGCGTGACACACACTGGATTTGCTAACCGGCCTTGAGCATGCAAGGCCTCCGTGCTGCAAGCTGGGGCAGAACAGGGCCCCTCATTCCGACGTTTGCACCTCCAAGAGTCTTGACAGACTGAGTGGGAGAAGAGGTGCACCTCGCGGCAGCGCAGAATGTGTGGCGGTGAGCTTCGGGGTCCAGCTGCCCCCCAAGGGTGGGCGGAGGGCAAAGCGAGCTCTCCAGGCAGAGGGGCGCAGTGGGCTGCAGCTTCGGCATGCAGGAACCAGGCTGGTGTCTGTGGGAGGGTGGGCAAAATCATTTGTGTTGAGAGGCTACGAGTTTTTCTGTTTTGCTTCGTTTTTGTGTGGTGGGTTTTTTTTTCCTTTTTCTTTTCTTTCTTTCTTTCATTTCAGTACTAGGGACTGAAAGCAGGGTCTTTACAACCCCCTTCCCTTTTTCTAAATGTTTAAAATTTTGAGGCGGGGTCTCACCAAGTCACTTTATTGCCCGGCTGGGTCCTAGCTTGGCACTCCTGCCTCAGCCTCCCAGAGTGCTGAGATGGCGGGCGTGTGCTACCAAACCTAGCTAGAGTCTACAAGATTTTTAGGCCAAGACTGAGGCCTGCAGGGGCTGGGGATTTAGCTCAGTGATTAGAAGGCTTGCCTGGGAAGCACAAGGCCCTGAATTTGATCCCCAACACCAGAAAAAAAAAAAAAAAAAGACTGAGACCTGCATTGAGAAGCAAGTTTGGAGGCGCCTGGCTAGAGCTGGTCAAGGGGACTGCACAGTCTTTGTCATGAAGCCTTCCCCAGTACACGCCGGCCAGGAGGTGCTCACCCGTGCTCACCTGTGCCCCCGCTCCGACTCTGCTGGCTCAGGGCCTGGGGCTCCTTCGAGTTCACCTCCGCAGGACTGGCTGGTTCTTCCTCCGCTGCCAGGAGCTCACACTGATTCAGTAACGTCCAGTGTCCAGTTTCCCAGGTGTCCCAAATATCTTCTACGCCTGGCAAGAAGCCACCCAAGCTCGTCTCTTCAGTCGCTTGTGGCTGCAGCATCCCCAGCATTTGCTTTTGTTTGCTTTTCATGCCCTTGGCGCTCTGAATGGCTGAGATCAGGCTCGCCATCAACGTTTGCCTGGTTGTTTCTAGGATTTGGTTTGGATACACTTGTGACAGCAAATGGATGCTGGTGTGTGTGTTGTTAACGCATCAGGAAACACGTATTTTAATGTCACTTGGTCCCTCTATTGGTGATGACATGGTAATGTGGCGGATAGAAGAAGACGGGCAGAAAGGACACAAGGAAATCATAACCAAAAATTGTACTTTTGAGAAAACTGCAAATTCTAGCACCCAGCCAAAGTTGCCCGAGGCGATCCATGTCAGCATCTCCTTGCCTAAATTTAGGTTCCTTCCCTCCCAGACCTATTGCACCCAAAATTCCTCAGGAATATCGAAATTCCATAGATTGGTTTAATTGAGAAAGAGCAAGAACCTTATCCTAGAACAAAGGAGCAGGTTGAGAGAATCCAAAGAATGTTTAAATCACCTATTAAAAATTTAAAAAAAACAAGCCAGGTGTGGCGGCTCATGCCTGTAATCCCAGTACTCAGGAGGCTGAAGCAGGAAGGTCACCTCAAGTTCAAGACCTGGCTACATAATGAGTTCAATACTAGCCTCAACTACAGAGAAAGAGCCTGTCTCAAGAAAACAAAAGTGAATGAATAAATGAATGAATGAAACTGGGCTCATATTGTCACCTGGATGGGTCTAAGGGGTTTCTGAGGCTGATATAAGGAACCTGTTCCACCCTTTTAAAATAAATTTGCTGGTTCACTGACTCCCGCTACAGAAAAAAACTTTCAGGACGCAGCAGCAGAAGAGACTTGAGAAGGGTTATTAGGATGCTTTCAGGAGAGCCAGAGAGCAGTCACTCAGAGAAACGAGGCCCCTACAAGCTGGATGGGGTGCAGCTAAGACGCGTCCTCAGGATGGGCGATCCAGGGTGCACGTCCTCAGGTTGCGACACAAGCCACCCACGTGTGTTTCAAGCTGAGATCTGCTGCTTCCCTGGGGGTGGAGGAAGCGCAACGTACAGGTGAAAAGGACAAGTACAGGGTGTAGATTTGCAGGCTTATTGGAAGAGAACCTTTCGGATTTTTTTTTTTTTAATAGGTTTCCTGGAAGGGAAAAAGGCTTGAGTAACTTTTGTATTTTGAAACTACAGTTCTTCTTAAAAGTACAATTTAAAATCTGTTTCCTTGTCTCTTTTCTACCTGGTTTTTATTCCTTCTGTCCTATCTCAATGTCTGTGCAATGGGCTAGCCCCTTGCGAGGGGCCTTGCCCGGGGTTTCCACCCCTTCGAGAGGAGCGTAAATGCCTTCGCGCGCCCTCCTCTCTCCCCTGCACTCTATTTCTGCACTCTGTTTCTCTGAGTGTGAACCTTTTAATTTCTGCCTAATAGAACCCTTCCCATGCCTCTTACTGACTAGTCCTGAAAGCTCTTTTTCTGCTATGAGACTCAGCAAACCTCCAAATTTATTCCACGAGAAGTGCGGGTCAGGTTCCTTATTTCAGTGTTGGCAACCTCCTCAGATCTGGTCCATAACAGTAGAGCCGATCATTCCACCATAATAGTACATTTTACCTTTCTATTAACTGTGAGGAATCTGAGGAGGGACAGTTCAAGGCTATGTGAATATCCAGTTCCCCGGCACATTTTACTCAACTGTAGCATCCAGTAGACATTTCACTCAGTGTAACATCCATTAGTGACCTTTCTTTCAAATAATTTATTACTTTGGAGTTAAAAATGTCCATTTTATTTCTTCAATATTTGTTACTTCACATTCTTCTGAAAAGTCTAGATTTTCCAATTTTCTCTTTGTCAAGATGGTCTGACCTAAACAACAAATTTATTTCTCGAGGTCCTGGAGGGTGAGAAGTCCAAGATCACGGTGCCAGGCAAGTTGCTGCTTTCCGAGGCCTCTTTTCCACCTGTCAGCTGCCTAATTCTCCCTTGGGGGAGGGGAGAAGGGCCGATTCTCTTCTTGGAAGACCGTTAACTCTCTCAGATGAGGATTCGCCCTTATGACATGCTTTCATCTTCTTATCTATATTTTCTTATTTGACCTCACTTAATCTTAACGACCTCCACAAAGGCCCCCTCCCCAAATACCATCTTACTGGGGTACTGGGCGTTGGAGCTCCAACGTGTGAACTTCAGGGGGACATAAACCTTTAGCTTCTAATATGAACTAAAACTCTCTTTTAGTATTTTATAATCAATTACCAGCACTATTTGCTTCTTCTAACATTTTATTACAAGAATTTTCAAACATACAGAAAAGTGCAAGAATTTTGTAGTGAACACTCACGTACCTACCACCTAATGAATGTAATGAATATTTTATACCGTGTTCGTGTTTTCATTGATTTACTCACTAGTACCACCTTCCAATCGTCCATCAGTCCATCTTTTTCTTTTTCCCACTCCAATAAGCCGCAAGCATTAGTCATGTTTTCACTTTTTTTGCTTTCAATTTGTGTCCAATTTGGGCAGTGATAGCAAGTGCTTTTTGGCAAGGATTGAATTGATTTATTAGATATAATCACCCTAGACAATCTAAGAAGCACATATGTATATAAAATTGAGGTGATGGGTTAGCAGATTAACACTTTTAATCACATTCTAGCTCCTAGAGCAGTCTACTAGAATTGCGTGCGGTCCAGGAGGCGACCCTCAGGCCAGGTCAGTGGCGCCACCTAGCGGATACGGTGCGTGCGACCACACTAGCCCTATCATCAGAGCCTCCGGGCTGAGATTGGAAGCTATGCATCTCATCTTCTAAATTTAACCAGGACTCTGGTGAATCCCCGTCTTAGTTACTTTCTCATAGCTGAGACAAAATACCCAACACCCAAGGTTAAAGGAGGAAAGGTTTATTTGGTTCGCAGTTTGTAGAGGTCTCAGTCCATAGTCAGCTGGCTCCAAGGCAGGGTGGTGGGCAGACGGCCGTCACAGAGGAGGAACAGTCCACGGCAAGCAGGCAGGCGAGAGTACGTTACCCCTCTTTCTGTCCCTTATATTCATGCAGGCTACCCGCCCTAGGGCGGGTCCAGCACTCACACCCTCAATCTTGGCATCACCTCCTTGATGTCAAAACAATCAGTGGATCAATGTATTAATCACACACCTGTAATCCTAGTATCACACATTCTAGATCCAGCCACTTCTGAAAAAGCTCCACCTATGATTGCATGCGGCCTTAGGGGGGCATCTAGACACAGCTGTAACAGTTCCACAGGGTAAAAAAAAATCCCTTTTAGAGAAATGACTGCATTAACTTTAGAAAGTGACCCCAATGCAAATGAGCAAGCCTCTCAATGCTGAGGCTTTTATGCTTTGATTTCTTCCACCAGTAGATTTATTGGGCAACAGTACGGACTGAGCCGGAAGTGAAACCAAGGTGTCCAATAACACAAATGGCAAGGAAAGGGCCAGTATTCCAGCTGGTCGCTAAGGCCTCTTGATAACGAAGAGACGCAGGGTGGGGTGGTCGGGGAAGCCTTCCAAATGGGCCTGAGGAGGGGCAAGCACCTTCCATCCAAATGCAGGAGGAGCCAGACTCTTGTTTGGAATGAAAGACCCTCACAGTGATAAAAAGAACTCTTTATCTGTTTCAAATGTAATTTCCCTCCAGGACGTTGAGACCACACTGGTGTCCAGGACTTGCCACGGACCTTGTTGGGTTGTTTTGTTAATATCTTGATAGAGGCACACATGTCATTCTGTCACAGATCCAGTTAGACACTTCAGCTGGGGACGTAGCTCAGCAGTAACTGTTTGCCTAGCGCATGCCAGGCCTGGGTTGGAGCCGCAGCATCGCAGAAAGTAAATAAATAATACATTAGTAAACTTCAACATGAATGGTTTCCTTCTAATCTTATATGTTTGGTTTTTATGTGTTTTAAAACATTCTGAAAGGGGTGTCCTGGCACCACCAACTCCACCACCTGCGTGTCAAGGCGTGTAGAATTTAGAGTCCATTTCTAAGGGAAATAGAGACAAATATGTACTGCGAACAACTAACTGGTTTGGCTACAGCTTATTCTCTGCCGAGTGATAGAGGCCAACAGATGCCAATCAGTGTGGTATCGTGGTTATTTTGGTTTTCTTTATCCCAATTTTGTCTCTATCTATCATAGCCCAACGGAGAACTTCCTCCTAGGTGTGTTTCCAGACATTTCTGTCTATATTTCCTTTAGATCATCCCATTCCGTTTATAAGAGGATAGCCAGACTTCTGAGTATGAGATTTTGTCCTGGCCATCGCTTCTGTTTAGACACATTAATTCTATTTTTTGTACGAAATTTAGCCTCAGTGGATTAAGACCATGACCACTGCAGGTTCTACCCTTCTGGATCAAAGAGCCGTTTTCAATTTATGGTTATGTTTTGTTTATTGTTCTAGCTGATCCAGTCAATCAAGTCCATTGTTTGATTTGCCAGAAATGTTTGTTTAGTTCCTGTCAACACACTGTATGTTGTGCTTTCAACATCTTTTCACTGTGTCGTTCTCATGTTTTCAAATTTATGCTTGGTTTTCTCTGAAGATTTTGTTGTTGTTGTTTGGTTTAATGGTTCCTTTTATAATTAGCTTAAAACTATGACTAATTACAAAATTCTTGTCTTTTGTTCCTTTCATTATTTTATGTCCTTTTCCTCTACCACTTGATTTTAACTCAAATATACACACACACGTGCACACACACACACATTTAATGCTTGCTTTTCTGTCTTACACTGCTACTCATAATCTCTTTCAGCTCCCAGAAACTAAAAGATGAGGAAATTGGTGTATTTGTTTTACCTTCTATCTTTTGCTTCTCTCCAAGTGGCATTCTGATGATCTTTTCTATATGGTCAGAGATTATAATTCATTCTGGAGTCACAATTGCTGGAGTTATTTTAGATTCTAATTCATTAAATAGATTCAAAATGTATGATCTCTCTTTTGTCATAATGTCTCCGTATTTGTTTGGCTTCTTCCTCTGGCAGTTTCTTCAAGAAAGCTCATGGAAATCATATGATGACTACTTGCCTGTTAGCTTCTTAAAAAAACTGGTTATAAGCCTTCATTTAATTCTCCTTTGTGTCAGTCAGCTCTCTTGTTGCTGAGCACAATACCTACTGATAACAGTAGCAACTTCAAGGAGGAGCGGTCTCTTTGGGCTTATGGTTCTCAGAGGATGCGGTCCACACTTGGTTGGCTGCAAGGTAAAACAGCCTGGTAGAAGGGATGATGTTGGAAAGCCACTCACTCCACGGTGGCCAGGAAGCAGAGAGAGAAGGGAGCGGCTGGGGTATTCCGGTCACACCCCAGTAACCCGCCCCCAGCCAGATCGCACCTCCTGACAGCACATACAACTAAGAAGCCATCAACATAGGACTCCATCAAGAAGTATACTGCCCCGTGGTCCAATCTCCTTCCAAACACAGAAGACCTTTTGGGACATGTTAGATCTAAACCACAACAAGAACTACTCTGCTCCCTCTTCCTGACCTCCCTGTATTGGAGTTTCGTCTGCCACTGGCTCCTTAACCCCACAAGGAAAGGTAGACTCTTAGCAGGGTTCTGAAGTCACAGACATGGCTAGCGTTGCTGCCCCTCGCAGCTGCTCCCTCCTTGCACCCAAGTCCACCTCCCAGGGCATTTGGAGGTGCCAGAATTGAGCAAAGGAAGAGTGACAGTGAGACCCAGGATGACCGTGTGGTCCGCACACCACTACTGCACTTCCTAGCCAGCCTCTAAACACATGTGTCCCAGCCAGGGAGCAGCAGGCTCACTAGTGCCTATTTCTCACATCACAGGCTCTCCACACACCCAACGCCTGAGCCAGAGGGCCAAGAGCTGCACAGAAAAGCTAAAGGCTCCCAGAATACTGTCTGAAAAGGCAAGCGTTCCTGGGGAGAGCCCACTCATTCTGAGAAACAGTCTTACGACGTTTGACATGTGTAGATTGTAAAAGCAAAAACTGGGAGGAAGTGATCCCAAACAATTTACAGAGATTCACCAAACAAATGCCAGACTTTTACAAGCCAAATGTTAACAACAGAGGACAATATGACTATAAAAGCCCCAGAGCAGGCAAGTGAGAACAAACAACACCACAAAATTACACAAAGACCAGAAAGCGCTGGCCATGCACACTGGGCAGCTGCCCACCCCCATTAAGTTGATGAGGTACCATCCCATTTACTGGAACCCGAGGCCTCAAGAAATGATGCCCAGATGTGCAGCCAGGTGTAACCACAGAACCCAAGCTCTTAATCACAATATGCCACCAATTAACACAGACAATGTGTCGATATTTGAAGAAACTGGGGCCCTAAGGTTAAAGTTAGGCCCACTTCCTACAATCAAGTCATACTGCATTTTTGGAATTTTAAGTTACCATTTGAGGTGACTGGTCTATTCTAATCCTATTCCGTGCTCAGGAATTGATTACAGGAAGGTTAGATCACTTGAAGACGCTCAGAAAAACAACAGAAATTAGAGATGTATTTCTGACACTTTTACCCGGCATCTAAAGCTTGACTATTAGCACTTTAGGGAACTTCTTCGGAGAAGTAGGGGAAGCAGTTCTATGTTGTCTGTTTCCTGTTGCTAGTGACAATACCATATGCTAGGTAAGTTACAAAGAAAGAGGTTTATTTGGCCTCTCAGGCCTGGCCCCAGTCCCAGGGCCACATCCAGGGCAGTCCACTTTTGCTGGCAGTGTCTGGAGGCAGTGCGGGGCATCATGTAGTGAGACTACTCTCTCATGGGCACTACACCTAACTGGACTTTACAGAAGACCCACGCTTAAGACATCCCGTTAATCTCAGCAGTGGGCTGATTCACTCACCAGTCACCTCTTAGAGGCCCACCTCATCCTACCTCTTAATAGGTCATAACAGGGATTAATTCAACACGAGTTGTAAAGGAGACAGACCCTGTTCAAACCACAGCACATGCCATTCGGTCTCCACTCAGTCGGAGAGCACCGTCTTAGCCGCACTAGAGAACTCAACTGCCTTCAGGAATATCCGTCTCAGTCATTGAAGAACAATCACCCAGTGCTCGCTTGGGCAGCACAGACACTAAAAACAGTCACCCAGAATCTCTGTACCAACCCCTGGGCTGCAAACCACCCAGTACCCAGCAGGGAACAGGAGCCAGTATCCGGCTTCTAAACGTAGAGTCCAATGACAGCATGAAGTCCAGATCTGTACAGTTCCAAGTCCAGTTGACCTCACAGAACCTTCTTTGTCCCGAGCACTGGGACGCCGACGTCCACAGCAATAGTCAGGGCTTCACTGCTCTGTGTTGACTGCTTCTGGGGAAACTGCTTTAAAGATGTACAGACACATGTAAACTGGACAGAGAGAGAGAGAGAGAGAGAGAGATGGGCAGATAGAAAATAAGTAATTTTGGTCACCAGTCCAAACCTGACCTGGCGCTGTAAGCTTCCTGTCAAGGTGCGGTATCGAATGCGCCACAGAACTGTCCACTGTCAGATGTCAGGCTCCAGAACCATTCAAAGGGCTTCATAGCAACACCTCGGGGTCTTTGTCAACATCACATCTGACTGCCAATGAATGTCCGTCTTCATAAACCGAAGAGGTCAGCGTCCCATGCAGACAGGCAGTCAAGGACTCCTTCTGTTGCCCAGCCCTGAGGCAAACTACGCGCCTCTGCAGGGCAGGTCCGACAGCCAGAGCCGTCTGCAAAGACAGAGGCTTCCCCGAACAGCACCTGCAGAGAAGCCCCCAGCACAGAACCGGAAGATGGAAGCCAGGCGGTGCAGCCCAAGCGCAGTGGGACAGGGAGACCCCGGACCCCAACCCAGGGCGAGGCCCCGTCCACAGATGCAGGGTCCTCTCCTCTCACCTGCAGGATGCGCTGCGCTCACAGCCGGCGGACAGCGTGGGAAACAGCACTAGTCCAGAGTGAGAAATGATCACTGGAGTCTAAACACAGCTCAAGAGTGGCCATAAGCATTTCTGGAACTTTCAACACTTCTGTCATTTCTTGTGCCTTCTCATATCTAAAGTGCAAATCAATCTTGCTACATTTACAGGGAACTGAAAGGACACCGTGTGTTTGCAGTTAGCCTGCCAGACATTCCCACATCCCCGCGTCCAGGGCGCCACCTGCTCCAGGTCTGATACGGACAGGGATGGACCGTCTGGGCTCAAATCCTCCCTCAGTTGTTTGTGGCTCTGCAACTGAAATATTACCTTATCTTTGCCTCAGTTTCTCCAACCATAAAACTGAAGAGTAAGGAATCTGTCCCCCAGGCCTTTTACGAGGACTAAATACAAAGCTTCATAGAAACCCTAAGGCACCATCTTGTACCAACTAAATGCAGGGTCCTTCAGGCAAAATAAAAGCCACAACCAAAAGTAAGGCTGGAGAAGCTGGTTGCATCTGGGTACAAATCAGGATCAGCGTAGCACAGAGCGGTGTGAGTGGCTGCTCCAGGCGCTCAGGATCCAGCCTCCTCCCAGCACACCTCTGGCGTCACCAGGATGCGGTCCTTGTGTTTGGAGCCTGGAATAGAGCTGTCCACATGAGGCCGCAGGACAGAGGAAAGGACAGAAGCCACCCCTTCAAGAACATTCTCCAAGCTGCTCACGAGGCTGACTTCTACTAACCCACTTTGCAAAGGAAATTTAAATGCTTTAGAAAGGGACACCGGATTGGGGGAGGTAATTTCAGTAACTTCCAGTGTTCTACAAGTTATGACTTAGAAACACGGTGGAGGGAAGAACATAATATAGAAAAGGCCTCTGTGCCTCCCCGTAGCAACTACTGTGGGTCTAGAAGCAAAGGAGATCAGAGACAGGAGGGAACCGAGCTCCAGATGCACCATCCTCCTGGCTACAAGACCCTGCCCTTGAAGGGGCCTAGTCCAGAACCACCAGCTTTGATACACCCGGCAACTAGAGCAACTGGAGAAATTCACCAGGACATGCTGTGTGCTTCTTAAAAAAAGCACCTACAACTCCCACAACCCCTTGCCATCCCCAGAGTGATGGGCTTTGTTCTGGGACCGGGTCAGGGTGTAGGTGTGGGGCACAGAGCTGTGTCGTAATCTGAATTGCTAAATAGGTGCAAAGAAGCAATTAAGTCCCTTACTGCAACCCCATGACTCCAATTTGAAAGTAATAAAAACACGGTTAACTTAAAAACACAGTTTCCAGGTACCTGGAAATGGTCATTTTCCAGCCACAAATCAACCCCTAAATGAAGCCCATCATTTCCACTGCAAATTCTCAAATGGGGGCCAAGGGCAAGAAGGCCGAGGCCTGCACAATCCTGATACGCAGAAGCAGACGATCCCGATACACAGTGAGGTGCAGCCTGAGCTGCCCCTGGGCGCCTGAAAGGAGCGCCACTCTGTCCCCAGGAACATACAGGCCCCTCCCGTGTCCATCAGCTTCAAAGGACAGGGTCCAGCTGTCTCAAAAATGAAGTTCCACGTCCTGCCACCAGGTGGCAGTCATGATCAGCACCAAGACAGCGGACACTCCTCAGGGAACCAGGACCTTGCCAGGATTCTGAACCTGAAATGCCAGAAGAACACTGACCAGAGACTGTTGGGAGTGGCAGCGCTGAGGCCAGAGGCGACGTGGCCCGCTGAGTGTCACACATTGTTATGGTCTAGGTCTAAAATGTCCCCCAAGGTCTCAAGTGTTGGGAAGGTGAGTGGATCGTGTGGACCATCCAGCAATCCGCTCAGCACCTAAATGTGTCCTTAGAAGGCTGGACCTGATCACAAGAACCTGGTTCTGGGGGCTGTGACCAGGAGGGGACTGTGACCCGGAGGGGTGCGTGCTTGTCCTGGCTCCCCTCTTCTCTCTCTGCTTCCTGGTTGCCGTGAGTTGAGCAGCTTTCCTTTGCCAGGCGCTTTCTGCCTTGGAGCCAGCAGACCATGGCTCAAACTGTGAACCAAAACAAGCCTCCTCTCCTTTAAATTGTGGGTGACGGTGTTTTGTCCCAGCGACAGGGAAGTGGCTAAGACACGCATGTACTGGGGACCCGAAGTCTAGCCCCTCGATGACTTGTATCCTGCTTCTCCAGCAACTCAGATTCAGTCTTGTTTTTGATTTGATATTAAGGAACAGTATAAGCATCCACCAAAGTAGAACAGCAGAATGCGTCCCTGAGTACCTGTCGTTCAACTTCAGCCATTAGCAACATTTTGTCATCTTCCCATTTTCCTTCTGTGCCACATTGTTATGCCAAGTGCCCAGAGTCACTGCTTTCCTATACTGGGGTGACATTAAAATCACTATAGTTCATCAGCTCAATGATGATTAGTGTCTGCTACATGCAAAGAGCTGTTCCAAAGAAGGATGCAAATAGCTATAACATAAAAAGGTAGTAGGGTGACAATACCTTCGTGCGTAAATCATGTGTGTACAGTAAGATTTTATACACATTGGGACAGTCTTGTGTTTTGATAAGTGGAAAATGTGATACAAGTCAGAATTGTGATTTTCCTAGATTCTTGGGACCATCTAGAGATCTAAAGTTAAAAAAAAACATACATTTTTTTTTCCTTTTGTCTTTCTTTTTCTCTGTTTTTGTTTCTGTTTTTGCTTCATGGCGTTGGGGATGGAACCCAGGACCTCATGCGTTCTAGGCACTCTGCTACTAAGCTGCACCTCCAGCCTTTAAAAAATGTATATGTATTTTGAGACAGGGTCTCACTAAGTTGTTCAGTCTGGCCTCAAACTTCTCATCCCCCTGAGGTCACAGCCTTCAGGCCAGCAGAGGGCATTTCCCAATGCCCTTTACCAGTTGTCTTCCCCTAGAAAGGCAAGTTGGGACAGTGGAGGAAAGGTCAGACCAGAGGCGGCGGGCCCTCAGCACACTTGCCGCAGCAGGCTGTTTATATCATTGCAAGCTCTCAAAGACTCGTCACACTGGACTAGACACTGCAAAAAGACCAAAGTTCAGGAGCCAGGTGTTTGGCACATCTGGAAACTGCAGCTAAAGGGTCAGGACAGCCCTGCAAGGAGTTCCTGAAAGTAAAATCAAGATGGCTTCACCAAAAAAAAGATATTCACACATGTTCATTAGTGGCTGTGATGCTTGCAACCAAACCAAACGCATTAACGCTCATAAATCGGTCATGGAAGCCTTACACTCTGACAGTTAAATTTCCCAGGGTGTGGCTCACTTCACTGCATTTCGGTTTGTGACCTGAAAACCTGTGAAATGTTGTCGCAGGGAGAGAAACCTCTTGCAGGTCCCAGCTGCGCTCAGTAGCGCACGCCTGGCCTGGAGGGGCACCTGTCCCCGGTCCGCAGTGTGGGACACACCGTCTCTTCCGTCAGAACAAAGCAAAGCAAGCACCATCTGTGTGGTCCTTGTTTGTTGTTTGCTCTGCTTTAGTTTTTGGTTGTCTTGTTTTGCGGTGCTTGGGACTAAACTCAGGACCTCACAACACATGCTAGGCAGACACTGGTCCCTTTTTTATTTCAAAACAGGGTCTCTGATAAATTGCCTATGCTGGTCTTGAACTTGTGATCCTCTGCCTCAGCTGGCAGTAGCTAGGATTACAAGTGGGCACCACTGTGCCTTACTCATCTGTGTTTCATCGTTTGTTCGAGAAAGGGTCTCACTGCCTAGGCCCCACTAGCCTCAAATTTATGGCAATCCTGCCTCAGTTTCCCGAGTGCTGGATTAAAGGCGTTACCACCACACCCAGTTCATCTGTGTTTCATAATAGCAGTTTTTTGAATCCGATGCCTCTCTAAACATCTCATCTTTGTGTGCCTCGTCCTTCAAAATTCTCCCGGGTATCAGTCACTAAAGGACTTTTAGGTTCGGGCTCTGACATTTTATTTTTGCAATCTGTACTTTTGTTTTTTAGGACGGAGACCTTGAAAACCAGAACCCACCCGGAAACAACTCAGTAAGGAGCAGAGCTGTGCAGAGTGGGGAGCAAGGAACCCCCAAACAGGTGGGTTGCTTGGTGGCCGCAGGGCTGTCACCGCGGCCACACTGTGCCACAGTGTGGCACCTGCCTCTCAGACAAAAAGGGCAGCGTCGGCAGTCCTCCAAGGAGGGAATTGAGTGGTCATAGGGGTGTGTGCGACGGAACGTGGAGAAAACACTTGCACCAGACAAAGAGGGTTTGTTCGCACACCCTGGTCCTCAGAGCTCCCCAGGGAGAACTTCAACCTCAGCGCAAAAAATCCCGGCTTAAAGCCAGGTGTGATGATGTGTGCCTGGAGTCCCGTCCACGCAGGAGGCTGAGTCAGGAGGATCCCTGAGCTCAGGGGTTCAGGGCCAGCCTGAGAAACACAGTGAGACCCTGCTCCAAAAAATGGCTTGAAGAAAAGCTTCTGAATTTTCAGGTAAATGAAGCAGACAAGAGGACAGCTCGGAGATGGTTCTAAAACGATGTCCCTCGTGCCCTGCAGACCCTTCCTGTGCCTGAGTTTGAACCAGCCTAGAGAGCTCTGCTTTATTTCATCTAGATGTCGAATTCTGGGTAGAATTTAATTTAAAGAAATCTTACTGCTGTAAATGAGCAAATGATTACTCATATAGCTCATCCTTTAAAAAGTCACTGAGTACCTAAACAGTACCACTTTGGGGTAATTTTTTTCATGGTAAAAGGGAAACATGGAAAATTATTGCAGCAAATTTTAGAAGATAAAAATTGACTTGTAATTCAAGAGAAAAAAAAAACCCGTGACTTATATCTTGGGATTTAGCACGTGTGATTCACATTGGAATTACACTACGAATATTATTTGGTATGCAGATTATTAGGTGTGTATTTCACTCGATATAGTGTAAAAAGTGTTCATGTCACTAAATATTCTTCAAGGAACTAAAACTACATAAAAACTACATAAAAACTTGCACACAGATGTTTATAGCAGCTTTATTCGTAAGTGCCAAAACCTGAAAGAAGCCTAAATATTCTTCTGCAGATGAACAGATAAATGAGTGATGGTACATCCAGAAACAAACCGGCAAACCGTGAAAAGGACCACACAAGCCTTAAATGTATAAACTAAATGAAGAAGCCAATATGAAATGGCTACTGACTGTACCATTCCAAGTATATGACGTTTTGGAAAAAGCAAACTATGGAGACAGTAAAACGCTCAATGGTTTCCAGAGATTGGGGCGCAAGAGAGAATAAATAAGATCTGGTGGGCAATGCAACTATTCTGCATGATTCCCCAGTGGTGGATATATGTCATTAGACGTTTGCCCAAACCCAGAACTGCACAGCTGCTCAACACATGAGTGTAGCCCTGACTCTGGATGGTGTGTCACTACCGGCTCATCAATAGGGACAAGTGGACCACTCCGGGGCGGAATGTAGTAGCAGGGAGGATGTGTGCAAGGACACGTGGGAAATCTCTGTGCTTTCAGCTCAGTCTTGCTGAGGACCTAATACTGCTCTAAAAAGTCAATTTTTCCAACTGTTTCACAAGTTAAATATTTTTGAGTGGTAAACAGGAATGTGAAAAGTGAGGGGTAGCTAACTGGTCTGACCACAGCAGGCCTTGGGTGACCCCCCAGAAACTTTCAGTAGAAAAGAGGAGTGGGTTGGGTGTGAAGAGGAAGGGAGGAAGGAGGCACAGAGGCCACCTGCCAGCGGTCAGCGGTGAGGGGTGGTGGGGCGTGTCCTATGACTGTGGCCATAAACGTGGTCTTGTTGCTGTGTTGTTTTGCTTTGTTTTGTTTTTTGGGTGCTGGGGATCAAACTCAGGGCCTTGCACTTGATAGGCAAGCACTCTAACCACTGAGCTAAATCCCCAAGCCTTGTTGTGTTGTTTTTAAAAGATGAGAAAGAACTGAAAAAAGAAAGCAAGACAGAGTTAGTGCTATCCCCTAGATGTCTCACAGGTAACTTGGGGTGCCCTCACTGCAAGAGAATAGTAACTGGATAGTGTAAATCCAATATTTACCAAATGTTATTGGCCCGGCTAGATGTTAGATGGAGATAATAAGACTCATCTCTGTCCCACCCTCATCCTCTGCAGCTTGGACTCAGCTGGTCTCTCTTTGAATTGTCTTCTCACCTTCCTTGTTCCATCTGAAAAAACAGAAATAATCTTAAATTAGAAGTATAACCGAGTTTGCATAGGACTACACGCTATTTGAGGTTCCTTTCAGCTCACCAGCACACTACGATTTATCTCTACGATTTAAAGCACAGAGAATTAAAGGCCACACAGTGTGGCAGAAAATGAAAGCTGAACTGTGGCACTGTCCTTCTGAGTGCCCACTCAAAGCGGCGCCCCATCTCTATACCTCTGCCCCAGCCTCCAGCGCTGGGCCACTCGGCGGCGCATTACTGCAGGATGGAGACAGGGAAGAAAGCCCCGTGAGAGCTCACTGTGCACCTAGAGAGACTGTCCAGGAAAGATGACCTAGTATACACGGTGCCCAGTTAACTAGAGCGAGAACTAGCTGGGCGGGGGAAATGCTCTCCTGCAGCCCTGGTGACGGGCGGATGCTGTGCGCCGGGGAGAGGTTTGGCTCCAAGGTGTCAGCTGGGGTTCAGAGCTGCAGATCAAGCTTTGGGCTCCCAGGAAATAAAACCAGCCTTGGTCTCCGTGCTGGGGAGCCTGGCGCTGGCGTGATACAAAGGGAGATCTGTGCAGCCTCCGGCCTTGGCTTCATTTAGCACTGGCCTGGAAACACAGCTGGTGTTTAGTGATCATGACGGAGACAAGAGCAAAAAGCAGAAATATGAGCCCGTTGCCTTGAGAAAAGGAAAAAACGTCAGTGGCTCCTGTGGGAGCAAAGAGAGAGATAAGTGTGATTCTGAATTTCTTGTGATTATGCGAGGAAAAAATGTCTATGCTGTAGATAATGAGAGCTGTCTTGTATCATAATTAAAAGACTTCCTTGTCACGGTTTCAAGCGAAGGCGGTCAGTGTGCCCACTGCTCAGGATTCTGACTATTTCCTTTTGGCTCCACTGTTTGATTTCCAGGCAGAAGCGCACATCACAGTTGAGCAAGATTCTCTAAGAAACAAAGATGAAGATGTGGAGGACGACGAAGACACGCATCCAAAAGGGTACAGTTTTAGACCAAGGAGATAACCATGCCTGCCTCGTATTTGTTTTAGTTTCCCATCTAATTTTTAACATTTGTTATGATTTATTAGAAAATTTCACCACTCCCTTCCCACTCACCCACTCAACACCATTTTCAAAAAAAATTAATGGAACTCTAAGGTGATCAATGTAGCCAGTTCAGGCTGCTGATGTACCAGGAACCCAATATCTAGATTTAAACTCACCCAAGACAGTCTTCTAATTAAAGGTGTAAATTACTCCAGTCCACACCAAAGCAGTTAATTCATCTTCTCAATGTCAATCAATAGCAATTGATTTCTCAAAACTCAGTCCACTTAAAATCCCAACAAACTGCTGCTCTTACTTTGTCATCTCCTGAAGGTGTTCCAACTGCTTACAACCCCACAGCATAGGGGAAACAAAATTATTATCTTATTTTTTTGGACCATGAAAGTGAAACTCAGAGAAGTGAACTATCCAAGGTCAGTCAGCTAGACAGCAACAGAGATGGCTTGGAATTTCAGTCTCTGATTCCTAGCCCAAGATTAGTGTTATCATAATGTCACAGGAAAATAACTCTCAACTTGTTAGATGTTAGATGTGTCGAGTTCACGTCTCCCAAATATTGAAGAATGAATGGCGGGGGGGTGGCGCTGGGGATCAAACTCAGGGCCCTGTGCTTGCTAGCCAAGCTCTCTGCCACTGAGCTAAATCCTTGACCCCTTGAAGAATGAGTTTTGAAGACAAAGGAGGTTAAGAGTAAGAAAGGTTTATTGAGAGATAGCTCCTGAGAGATAGGAGGGGTCCCAAAAGTGGGTGCCTGCAGAGGCTCTTCATCCAAGGATATCTTATACAGCAAAATCACAACATGGATAGCTATGGGTCAAACTACAACCAACCAGTAGGATTCCAAGTATAGTCGTTTAGCTAATATTGGTCCAGCAGGGAAGTGAGGCACATAGGGAGGCTATATGGAGAGCATCACTGACTTCAGCTTATCTGTATCCTCTTAAGTAGAAAGAACAAAAGCCTCTCTGAAACGGGATAGGAAGACAGTCTGATGCCCATTCTGCGTTCACTGGACTGACTGATGCCAATCACAGCACAATCTCACACTGCCGCTTATCTCTAAGGAGGTTCGCAGGCCTATCGCCGCATCTCAATCTTGAGAACTCGGACTCGCCTCCAGCCACAGTCGGGCCACCTCTAGTCTTCTCTCAAGTTCCCAGTCCCTCTCTGACTGCCTGTTAAGTGCTATGCAACTTAGCTGTCTATGATATTCACACTACGACATTTGTCCATTTTCTTAAATTCTTGTTTTTTTTAATTCCCACATCTCTGAGAATTTTTTCTTTTCTTTTCTTTTCTTTTTTTTTTTAATGGTTCAGACGCTATCTCCAGAGCAGGTCAGAATTAGGGTTGGGAGGTCTCGTCACACATCAAGAACATACGTCCTCAGAAATCATGTTCAGCCTTCATTTTACTTTATAGTCTCCCACACTGAGAGGAAGCTGGGAAATTCGTCAGTGGTCAGATTCAGGTTTCACTAACGTTAATGGTACTGAAATGTCCACCAGGGCATTGGGAATTGTTCAGCCCAGATAGCCAAATGGCCCAAGTGTCTCTCGCCAGCTGCATTGCTTTACGGCTCAGATTGCTCTAATGGCCTGTAACATTCCCCACAATTAAAAAATCTGATAAAGCCAACTGCAGCAGATAGATGTGCCCTATTAAATGTCACTCTGCACTGCTTCCCACTTCCAAAACGGGGGGCAATGCATTATTAGCTTTTCCCGAATTAGACCGCAACGAAACTTGGTCTTTGCTGCACTTTTATTCACCCAGTGTCTCCTAGCGTAGTGTCTTTAATTCTCAATGCACACATTCACACACATACCCAGCGATGAAAGTCTCTCACAATAACACCTGTCATTGTATGTGTGATATATTCCAACACTTCCAATTGAGAAGCACCCTCCTGCGGTTTGTTTCAGCTTTCAGAGAGTGATTCGTCTTCTCACTCTGTTCCCAGGAGCATCCTTCCGGCACCCCTCTAATCCCTCTGGGCGCGGCACACTCATTCAGTGAAGGTTAATCCACCCCGCGCTTGATTCTAGCCTACAGTGAAATGAATTTTCCTTCCTTGTTTTGTAAGACTCCCGCCTCCTAAATGTGTCTGTCGTTTGCTTGCTGGTTACAAAGCCGAAGCTCGCCTGGGCGTGCTCATTTGCTTCACATTTTGAGCATTTACTTCCATCTGCCTTTTTGCTTTTGTGTTGCAGGTATTTGGAAAGGAAATACGACGCAGTCTGTGATTTTTGTAGAAAACACAAAACCACTCTTCGGTACATCGTTGGGGGCATTTTATTAGTCGGTAAATATCAAAGAGTGATGGAAATTCCATTGTCTTTTCTTTTGGGGGCTCCTCAAGTATTAGCTTCCTGTGGAAAGAAAATGAACCTTCTCCTTTCCCTGGGCATCCATCAGTCAGCCAGAGAAGTGAAACATGAGGCCCCTAAGACTCAGGTCTCAGCAGGAAAATGTGCAGATTTTTTGTGCAGGCTCCTGTTTTGAGACCGGAAGTTAACTGTGAGTCAGTCACCTACTGTACTGGTCCATTTTCTGTTGCGATAACTGAACACCACAGACCAGGTACCTGGATAAAGAATAGAGGTTTATTTGGCTCATGGTTCTGGAGGCCAAGAAGTCCAATAGCAAGATGCTGGTGTTGGTAAGGGCCTTCTGCTGCACTGTGTCATGGCAGGGGGCTTGGAGCAAGTGTGCTAGCCTGGGTGCTCCTCCTCCTTTCATAAAGCCATTAAGGCCACAAGGGGGCTCCACTCTCATAACTTCATCTAATTCTAATTGCTTCCCAAGAGCCCCACCTCCAAACACAATTAACATATGAATTCGGGGATTACACATGAACTTTTGGGGGACACATTCAAGCCACAGAACCTCCTCTCCACTGGGGGTTCATTAACCTTTGTTTTTGTGGTATGGATTTGAGGGGATGCAACCTGGTAATAGGCAGACACCTAAACACAGGTGTGAATACATGATAAGAACCTAGGGCCACATAGGCCATTCCTCTTGCCTGAAGGCAGGAAGAGACGGTCTCTTGTTTTTACTCCCTGCAAAGCCAAGCGTGCTCCACTCCTGTCCATGAAATGTAAACACTCCCATCCAAACCCACAGATGTGACTCCAAGACTGCCCTTCAACCCAGGGCAAAGCTTTTGCTGGTACTCAGACAACTGGATGGGAAACAGCAGATTTGGTAACCTTTCCCTGTACCAGGCCACATAGTGTTTCAGGCTTGGCAATATTCGAGTATGTCATCAAAACTATGCAACTCCGCCACTGTAGTAAAGAAGCAGCTGTGGACAATATATAGCAGACAGACGTTGCTATGTTCCAATACTACTTCATTGGTAGAATACAAATCGAAAAATGCAATTGTGCTTGCTACCCACAAGACAAGAGGCTGGCCAGCTTTAACTCACAGATCTTTGTTTGCTGACCTTTAAGAACAGCAAATCTTATTCTTACCCTACAGTCTGCTCTCCAAAAGCAGCCACCATAGTTATCCCTGCCCTTCTTCCTTCGAGAGTCAGAGGCACTTAGAGACTGTGTATCTGTTTTCCCAGTCAAGCTTAGGCCAAATCTGAGCTGCAAACCACGAAAATCAATACCTCTTTGCCAGTGGTTGCTTCAGACCTTGGCCTTTTTCCAATAGTAACTCACCTACTGAACCTGAATCTATGAAGAAAGAAAGAAAGAAAGAAAGAAAGAAAGAAAGAAAGAAAGAAAGAAAGAAGTTAATACTAAGTCAGAAGCTGACGATCAAGTGTCAGGATTCAAGAGCGCAGAAGGCCCTGTAGGGAGAAACCAGCACCCTTACCTCCTAGCACTGAGAGTCTGAAGGACTTGCTTGGGGGAAAGAGAGAGAGAAGGTGGTGCCGCATCAAAGCAGCCCTGCTCTCGGTGGGCTCTCGATGACTGCCTTTGCCTGAGCCAAGCAGTGACCAGTGTCTGCCTTTGCCTCCTGGACAGGTTATCTGGGCCTGGTGATCGCAGCCTGTGTGCTGAACTTCCACAGAGCACTCCCTCTCTTCGTGATCACTGTGGCCGCTGTCTTCTTTGTTGTCTGGGATCACTTGATGGCCAAATATGAACATCGAATTGATGAAATCCTGTCTCCGGTCAGACAGTTGCTGGACAGCCATTGGTTCTGGGTGAAGTGGTAAATACAATTCGCTCTCTCACTGCGGATGAGAGAGATGTTAGTCTTTCCCAACACTCTTCCGAATATGTGTTCTAAAAATCGCTCTCTCATTTGTGGGATAGTGAAGCTAGAAGCATCCTCAGGAATCTGTTATAACGCCTGCATCTTACAAACAGGAGATCAAGGCCTAGATGAGACTGACTCATTTGAAAGCTGTTCCAGTGCCCCCTAAAACCACCTCCATTCCAGGCATTACTGAACGATAAAACATTGTCCGAAAGACAAGATCTAATAACCTCCATAGGCTGTACCAGAGACACCCGTGTACCTCCATATCGGAAGCAATTAAGGATATAGGACAGAGCAAGGTTTTAGCCATCTCAGGGGCAGCTTCGGCCACCCGTGGTCATCGGCCAGTAATGTCTCTGTCCCGGCAGCACGAATGTCACCTGAAGAACTGGTCCAAATGACAGAGATTGCCGATTCCACGTCTACAAAGAGCTTTCCTTTTTTGAAACATTTTTTCTTACACGAGTTATACACATTCTGTTTAAAATTTATTTGCAGGGGCTGGGGATTTAGCTCAGCGGTTAAAGTGCTTGCCTTGCAACCACAAGGACCCGAGTTCGATCCCCAGCACCAAAAAAAAAAAAAAAAAAAAAATTTATTTGCAAAACGGGGCTCATAGAACACAAGCAATCTTTGTCTTTTTTTAATGTATAGTTCCTCTACGGCTGATTGTTTACTTACACTTTGGGGCTGTTTTAAGTGTTGCGATGAGCATAAACCTTTTTATCTATTTCTGATGTCAACTGGTATCTCTATTGGCATTTCTTTTTTGACTAGTGAATCCCATAACTTTTCCATTCGGCTCTCATTTCCTCTAATTTTTCCCATGCCTCTTGGTCCTAAAACCAGAGTTTTAAATATTTCCTGGATGTCGAGGACCACTTGACTTTTTGTGCAATCGGTATGTTAAAATCATGACCCCATAGATTGTTATCAAAATACAACTTAATTTTTCATCGGTCATCCTTTCCATTTTATCCAGTGGATGCTGTCCATCCCACACTTTGCATAAAAACGGCAAAATCCCACAGCCCTTCTGCTCACTCCTAGCTGGCGGGCCGGTGGTCACAGACATGTCTTTAACATTAAGATGCCCCATCTCACAGAACAGTGACAACTATGGAGCTTGACCATATGTCCCATTGCTCCACCCCGGCTTTGGCTTACACTTCCCTTTTCTCCCTGTTAACCTCTTTCTCTACCAGCCCCAAAGCCAGAGAGAAGTCAGGCCAGTACTGTCCTGCTGTGGATGTGAGGCCAGCCTCCTTGGGCAAAATGGTCTTGTAAGCTGTTAAAAGGCCTCCTTCCTCAAAGGCCCCACGTCCTCAAGGGGCTCGTCCTCAGCCTCGGTAGCAGCTCTGCTAACGAGGTCCCAGGACTGGTTGTCTCTGTCAAGACGCACAGGGGACCAGCCAGGAAGCTTCACTCATCCTTGGGCTAATCGGCCAGGATTGTGCGCTCTCCGCCCAGCAGCCTTGCCAGTCTGCCATCCAAGCAGTGAGCCTAGCCGGGACCACTCAGGGAAGTCAACCCAGTTAAAATTCAGCTCTCTTGAGCTTCCCCAGCTATGGAGAACACATTTCAGGTTCTCTGCAGGAAGAATGAAGGAAGAAGGTGACACATCCCCCAACCCAAGAGTGGGGGTAAAGAATCTCCCGCAAAGTAACTCTCCCAAAGAAATCAGCAGACCGCCCTCTCCGGACATCCTTTCCCCTCTCTGACCCCTTTGTCCACCCCGGAACAGGAGAAGGGCCTGGGTTGTAGGGCGAAAGGGTTACACTGCTTAATTTGGGGCTATTTTCCATTATAGCCACAACCAAAAAAGGTCTGCTGGGATTCTGAAAGCCGGCTTCCTGGTGTCAGGGTGTGCTGCTCTTACCAGCACTTTTTGTTTATTAGTTTAAGCCTCCTTACAGTGTTCAGGTTAGTGCAATAAATGGTGCCAATGCCCCTTCTGTTCCTCAGGGTCCTGTGGAGCTTGCTGATCCTGGGCATTATTTTCTGGCTGATCCTCGACACCGCCAAGTTGGGGAAACAGCAGCTGGTGTCCTTCGCTGGGCTCGTGATGTACATTCTCCTGTTATTTCTGTTTTCCAAGCACCCAACCAGAGTAAATATAAAACTGATCTTTCGGGGATGTTTTTTGCTTTCTCTTTTCCCCAGGTGCAAATTGTTCACAATGACTGTGCAAAAATCATGCTACCCAGTGTTTGTCTTACTTCACTGTGATTACTTAAGGTGGAGTGTGTGCCCTTCTGCTGGAACTTTCAAAGCACTATGTCATATTTCATTCTCAGTATTTTCCAGTGACACAACCAGCGAGCCGCTCTGTCCCTGTCAAAGTCTAATTTCTACTCACATACCCCCTGCCCCCATCAACACACAGAGAGAAAAATGGACTCATTTTGATCCAGATTTTCCTCAACTGCAAATTACCTAATATTCTACACTGGATCCTCCAGTTTATCAAAGTTCAATTTGCAGTTTGGGCTTTCTGACTCCAAAAATTTGTCCTAATAGTTTTTTCTCCACTGAACCCACTTTCATCCTTATTCTGTTAGCCTCAACCCATAAAATGGCAAGAATTGTGAGACCTGGAGGCACTCACTTATGAATCACAATGGCAAGCCCTGGAAGACGTTTTGAGCTAAAAGTCAACTCGAGGAAAAAGCACTAATCAGAGACCAAGTGCGCCTACTGTAATCCACATTACTGTATTTGCCCTGCTCCCGTGAATTTCTCCATTTCCTGTGCCCTTGCTCCCAGAGTTGCCTTCTGGACACCATTTCCCACCAAAGATGAAAGCAGATGATGGTTCATTTCTGTTGCACTCTGTGGATCCGCATGGAGGTCCCTGGTTCCTTTTATAATGAAACAAAAGCCCCTCGATGAGGCAGAATTTCACTTCATTCATTTGCAAGTTGTCAGATCAACAAACCTTGGACACACAGAGAAATGATATTCTGCCTTTCCATTTTCCAAGCAAAGGAAGTAATTATGTGTGTATAATATATACAGTATGACTAGGACAGACATCCCAGCCATAGTCTTCCTAAAATATTAATGATGCTTCTTAGACTACTCTTTATCTCTAAGATATTTTTTAGGACACAGGAGTTACATAGGAAAGTACGGGAAAGCAGGTCTAACTGGATTCCCATTCAGGCTTAGAGAGAGGGGATGCAATCCTGAGTTTTATGAAGTATGACTCTATCAAAAGAATCTCTAGCTGAACATGGGGGCGGACTCCTATAGTCCCAGCACTTTGCGAGACCCAAGCAGGAGGACCACAAATTTGAGCCCAGCCCAGGCAACTTAGCAATACTTTGTCTCAAAATTAAAATAAATATATTAATTAAGTGATTAAGCTGGGGAGCAGGGATTCGCTCAGTGCAAAGGCCCTAGATTCCAACCCCAATTCTTAAAAAGAGAAAAAGATTCTCTGTTCACGGTTGCTTGGACCTGCAGTAAAGGGGTGGGGGGCTCTCCAGCCACACTGAGGGTGCTTCCAGGAAAGACAACTCTGCAAGCTGACGCGAGGCCAGCACTGCTTTCCTAAGAAGACAATCTTTTGACATCTCTGCATAGGTTTACTGGAGACCTGTCTGCTGGGGAATCGGGTTGCAGTTTCTTCTTGGCCTCCTAATCCTGAGGACTAAGCCTGGATTTATTGCCTTCGATTGGTTGGGCAGACAAGTTCAAGTAAGTGGTTCAAAAGAACATTTTACTGTAGTTATAAGTGTGTTTCATATTTGGATGTTGTTCTTAAGACACGTCAGACTTACCTTTATTTGCCTGCAATATTTGGCCCAAATTTTAATTCCACGGTATGAATTAGATGAGTACCTGTTTATGTCAAATATGTTAGTCTGTCTAGTTAAATACAATCACTGCCGCCCCTTACCCATCTTCCACCACATTGTCCCCAACGGCTGCTGCCCATCGTCCTACTCAAGGCTGCTATGCTCCTAAGAGAGTTCCCTAGAACATTCTTTGCATCCAGTAGTAACTAGTGCCCCCCATGTCCATCTGTTCCCACACTCGGCTCATTCTTCAGCATCCTGGAGTCAGACCGAATGTCAGAAATGACAGGAAATCTGTCTGCAGTTAGAATTCAAAAACACACTTCCGTGCCAGGCATTGGAGGAGTGAGGCTGAGGACACTAGCTTTCCGAGTCTGTCCAGCCAGTTAGCTGGGTCCTCGTGTTCTGCCAGATCTAGTGTTCTTACAGCTCGTGGCCCTCGCTTCCATGCTCTAATGGCCTCACTTCTTTTCCCGAGCTCAGACTTTCCTGGGGTACACAGATGCTGGCGCTATCTTTGTCTTCGGTGAGAAATACACAGACCACTTCTTCGCATTTAAGGTAAATCCTAACCCTTTTTCTGGGTAGTCACTGCTTTTCACTAGCTCCTTAGTCTTTGTAGATGTTCAGACAGACTCTAACTCACCAAAATGCTTTCCGGGCTTGTTGCAGGCACCATTTTTCACTTAAAGTGTTACGTGAAATCAGTGGACTGGACACATTTCACCATGTTACTCCTAGCTATGTAGTATTGAGGGAACTATCTAGAAGGTCAAATATTTTTGGTGGGGAGAGGGTGTAGCATTGCCAAAGATACTCAAGAAAAATCTTATGGTGTAATAGTGTCTGGGACTACAGATAACAATTGTCCCCTTTCATGGGGTACAGTGTGACCTTTTAATACGTGTATACAATGTGACATGATGCGATTAGGCTCTGAGTCTTTGCTAACCCTGATGCTCTGGTGGGGAGACAACCAAGCCATGTCTGAAAGGTCAAGTGTTTATAGAAGAGATGGAATTATGCTCATCTCGTGAACTCAGTTCAGAACTGAAAATAACAAAGTCGCGAAGAAGGAAAATCTTGCTGCCCAGACTCTGCAGCATCTCGGCCCGTCATCCCTCCCACCCCAGACAATGGCTTCTTTTCTTTCTGCCAGTGCAGAATGCCTGGATGAGGCCCTTAACTCCCTCAGGTTTTCGGGAAAGCTCTGCCTACTGACTGAACCTAATAAATGGCTTCCAGCAAGTGCACTGTGAATACTGGTACAAAATGACTTTTAGTACATATTACAAATAGATTTTTCTAAATTAGATCTTGTACAAATTGTCCTTGATTGTACTGTGCCTTGGTGGTAGCTTACCTGTGGCTGTCCCCAGGGAAGCAGTGGGAAGGAGTGAGACAGGCAGGCTAGGCAGGGACCTAGCCACAGCTCCGGGTGGTCCACGAGGCTGGAAACTGCTCACTGCAGAAACAGGCTGCCACGAAGGCCCACAGAAAGCATCCAGAAAACCAGACCTGGGGAGATACCACTCTCCTTACACGGAACCAAGCCACTCTCCTTACTCAGAACCAAGCCACTCTCCAAAACATCATCAGTTTTTAGTGATTTAAAAGTCTATAGGTAAAATTATTCTTATTTTAAGAGCTAAAAGAATAAATGCTTACTCTATAGGAGGCACTGTGTGCCAGCGCCTTCCACACTGGTCTGTGTGGCTACTGCCACACAGGATCTGAGGTGATACACAATTAATCCCAGCCTGGGAGACTCTGCTAATTTTGGTAGTGGTGAAGGCCATGTCTTTTTAATACTGAGACATTAAGAATATTTACCGATGGCCTTCAGTTTGTTGATCAGGCATTACAAATCCATCCCAAACTGTATTCTTTCTCTAAGTAAGAAAAGTTCATCATAGAAGAGGAAAACAAAAGTGCCTACTTTCCTATGAAATTTACTTGTCTTAGTCTGTTTTCTGTAGCTGTAGAACAATATCTGGGTCTGGATAATTTATAAAGCACAGAAGTTTATTTAGCTCACAGCTCGGAGGCTGAGTAGTCTGACATTGAGGTGTTGGTGTTGGTGAGGGTCTTCCTCCTGCATCTAACCTGGCAAAGGGCATCACAGGAAAAGCAGATAAATGCTGCCTCAGATCTCGCTTCCTCTCCTGATAAAGCTAGAGTGCATGAGGAGGGCTCCACCCTCGTGATCTCGCCTAATCCCATTTCCCAAACACCCTGCTCCAAATACCACTAGTATATTTGTTTGGAGACACACACGAACTTTCAGGTGATATGTGACAAGAAGCCTGTCCAGAGGAAACCGTTATAAGAGATGAGAGAGAAGAAAGCTGCCTGGTGAAAGTGTTGTTCCATTTGAGAAGGGCTTCCGGGACTGTTAAGATGTTTCTGTCCAAGAAAAAGAGGCAAAGAGGAGACCTAACAGGAAAGCGGTGATACTGCGAGGGGCACCACTGATCCTGGTCTCTTCTGCCCCGCTCCCCGCCCTAGATCCTGCCCATCGTGGTCTTCTTCAGCACTGTGATGTCCATGCTGTACTACCTGGGATTAATGCAGTGGATCATCAGAAAGGTACCGGAACTGGGGGGTCCTGGGGCAGGTGAAGAGCTGATTACTCCAGGTACAAAGCCCCAGATAGTTTTATCCAAGCATTTCCAAGGTGGCTTCTCTTTCTCCAAAGATTCACATTCACCCCCCACCCGAGTTATCAGATTGAGACCCACTGTAAAGGGAATTTTGTCTCAGGGACTTTGATTTGCACCCCCCTGGGTATCCCCACGAAACCATAGCAGTTACTTCTTCAGCCAAGGAACTGAGATCAGGTATCTGCCAGGGGAAGATACGTTGTCCCTTCCTCATGGTTGTCAATGCTGTGCCGACCACAGCCGAGTTTGGCTTCAGGAAGTCACAAAGGTAGATGCTCCTGATCTTGGAGTTCCAGAGAAACAGAAGCAGGAAGGAGAAGTTGTGTTTCACTCTGGAGGAAGTTTTATAGCACACAATCATGAAGAAGGAGAGGGAGGAGAGAAGAGGGAAGAAGAAGGAGAGGAGAGGCGAGGGGAGGGGAGAGGAGAGGACAGGAGCAGGAGGAGGAGGAAGGGAAAGAGGAAAGGGAAGGGGAAGGAGGGAAAGGAGAAGAATAGGAGGCGAGGCGGAGGAGGAAGATGAAGAAGGAGAAGAGGATGGGGAGGAGGGGGGGAAGAGGAAGAGCTGGTAGTCATCTCACTCCTGCTTTCCCAGCCACTGAGTCCTAACTGTACGTTCAATCAGAAAACTAGGAAATGTGTGAGGTAGTTTGGATCACATGAGAGCACAGTGTGCACGCAGGGCTTGGGAGTCAGCCACAGCCCTCCTTTGATCCCCTAAGTTAATCAAAATATATAAACAGAGAGAGAGAGAGAAAATAAGAGAGAGAACCAAAACGGCAGTGGAAAGCAGAATCACAGTGAGAGCTCCAGGGCTCACAATTTTCTGATTGTTGCTTTAAACCCTTCAGAAGTCTATACGATGACTCAGACCCGCTGCTCAGATAGGAGCATTGACTGGCTCGCTCTGTACCTCCTCCTCCTGGCATCCTGTGCTATAAGGTCTGCAGCAGTGAAGGAGGCTGAGACTGGCTTTCCACCTACAATCGCCCCTCTATATAAATACGTCTCACTCTAGAGGAGTTGAGTTATACCTACATTGGCACCACCACTAACCTGCCAACAACTATTGACGGCCTCAACATTCCATTCTAGTTTTATCTGTACTTGAAGTTTGTTGTAGTGTACACATCGTTCTTCATCGACTTTGTCCCTTTCTTCCTTTTAGGTTGGATGGACAATGCTTGTTACTATGGGGTCATCTCCTATTGAGTCTGTAGTTGCTGCCGGCAATATATTTGTTGGACAAGTAAGTTGTAATAGCAAAAACCAAAACACAGTAAAACCCCTGCTAAAATGGAATACTTTCTTTGCAAAACACAGACCAAGAAAATACTATGGTGCTGTCTTGTCTTTTCTTTCCTTCTCTGGGGGAGGGATTCTGGGGACTCGAACTCAAGACCTTGCACCTACTAGGCAAGGGCTGTACCACTGAGCTACATCCCCAGCCCCTGTCTTTTCTTTCCGTGTGGAAAAATGGTATAAAATAAGGGATCCCTAGAATTGGCAAGGTCCAGACTCCAGGACGAGACAGGGAGGTCCCTTTCAAGAGTCAGGGTACGCAAATGTGGTTACTGAAAGTTTACGCAAAGAGCGAGAACTGAGTCATTTTATTAAAGCTCAAGGTTTCCCATGTATAAACCCTCAATGAATCTTTTCTGAATTTACTGAGTTACTGAGGTCTCTGGCCGACTCTTCAGAAGTCAGTAGCTCTTCTCTCTCAGCAGGATCTCACTGTCTCCAAGCTACAAACATGAGACAGGCAGCTTGAAGCACACAATAATGCCTGCGGCAGTGAAGGAGACCAAGAAAGGCTCTTCGCCAGCAGCCACTCTCCTCATAGATACTCCTCATCCGCAACTTGTCTAAATTGGCCAACAGTCTGTCCTTTCTGACCCTGAAGAAAAATGCTTTTAGGGCTCTTCCTCTCCTCCAAGATGAACTTGGAAGCTACAACTTTTACTTCCCTGATCCACCACACAGATAGAGGCCCTCATGTAAGGAAATACGCCGAGGGATGCCCTGCCAAAAAGCAGCATTCCTAAGGGGTAGATGAGTTAAAAAATGGTAATGAGCTACTTGTCACTCACCCGGATGCAAAGCTTCGGGGGGACCGGAATTGTGCACCAGTGAAGCCAAGTGCAGACACCTGTCAGGGCCACTGCCCAAGGAAACTGGACTTGAAGCAAAAATCAAGTCGTGCAGAAAAACACATAAATTGCAGGCTTAGAACTGCTCCAGGCAGGCTGTGCCGTCTTGGTAAGCCCAGTTCACCACCCTGGAGCTGTCTTTAGTAGAGAGTTTGAGGAGAACACATTTCCCTTGCTAGGAGCTGAAATTATAATAATTACAGCCTCGAAGTCTCTGAGGACTAATTAGGGCACCCGCTTGTGTTGATTGCTACTACCTGCAGGGAAAGAGGGCTCACATCCTGGTTCCCTATTTAATCTATAAACTGAGGCTCAACACAGTCGACCTTATAGAATGAGGAAAAAATTGTAAAATTGCACACATGCTTCTGTGCTGCTCAGTCTGACACTTAATGTGCTAAAAGTACAGTTATTACTGATGGAGAGCCGGACACCGCAGGCCGCCTGTCCTCCTTAGTGAGATTTAAGCCCCCACGGCTACACTCTGCGCCGTTCCTTTTCATCCATCCAGAGGGGTCTCTGATCCTCAATTGTGCAAAAGCCTGTGTGTACCTGTCATCACTGCTGGTATTTTTTTTACATACTTGTGCCTCTATTTCCATGAGGTCTCAGAAAACAGGTTGAGAATCTCCAAAGATGAAGCTGGAAGATGGAAAGTCACAGCAGCTTAGAAGTCCCCAGTCCACCTGCCAAACCACTGGGCAGTTACTTGGCCAGCCTTTAGAAAAGTGCCCAAGTCCTCACCGGGCCCGGGCCCAGGTGAGGTGGGGGCACTACAGAATTAGCTTCATAATTTACAAGCTTTGCACATGACCACATCTGCACACTCACCCAGAATTCAAATGGCCCAGATGTGCAGGGTGCACGTTCTCAAGCCTGAGCATCCATCAGACTCATCTAGAAGGCCTGTTAAGTACAGATTGCTCTCCCCACTTCTCCAAATCAGCAAGTCAGAGAACACGCATCTCTAACAAACTCCCAGGTGACGCAGATAGAGCTGGTGTGAGTCACTCTTAGAAATACAGCTTTAGGCAACGAACTGTCCCACAGATTTCAAAGGTAACATGCAATCTACTCACCCTTCTCTGGCTCCAGACAGAGTCTCCCCTGCTGGTCCGACCGTATTTACCGCACGTCACCAGGTCGGAGCTCCACGCCATCATGACAGCGGGCTTCGCGACGATTGCTGGAAGCGTCTTGGGCGCATACATTTCTTTTGGGGTGAGAATGTTGGGGAATCAACTTATACAAAATTCAATTTCTTTCCTTCCTTGCTTCTTTCCTTCTTGTTTCCCACTGCTAGTGGGAAAGGAGGCCAAGAGGGTGCCCTTTTTACAGTAGAGCAAAAGTTGGTCACAGATGCACTAATGTTTGACTGTGATGACCCCAAAGACTTTGGGAGCTTCATTTTTATGTTGCTGCTGCCAATGTGATTATATCCAACCACAGCAAAATGAAATCATAAGAGGAGCTTACCTTGGCTGAAAAGTTAAATCTGCATAAGAAAAACAACTGTTACTGACATTTGTAAACATGATCTGAACCAGGGGTCAGCCGATTACGGCCCTAGGCCAAATCCAGAGTAACCCTTGTCTTTGTAAATAAAGTTTTATTGAAAACTAGCCAGTCCTGTCCATTCATTTTTGGAAGCTTTCATACTATACATTTGAGTAGTTGTGGGCCACAAAGAGACAACTATTCACTTTCTGACCCTTTATGGAAAAGAATTTGGGGGCCCCTGGTCTAGAGCAGTGATTCTCAACCCTTACAGCATATTAGAACCCCTGGAAGTTTTGAAAGGCCCTAAATCCCAAACCCACACCCATGAGTATTAAACCAGAATGTCTTAGACTAAGATTCAAGGTTCATTTGTTAAAAACTCCTCAGATTGATTCATCTCTTAGGCTAAGATTCAAGATTCATTTTTAAAAACTCAGATTCCAGCATAGAGCCAGGTTTGAGGATTGTGGTCTCTAATGCGAGGCAGGAGAACCCTGACATGTGGTGTCCTTATGCATGAAGCTTCCAAGCCACACACTGATGGAGCCCCCAGCACAGAAATTTCATAATACAGCCAACACTGTGCGACTCCAGTAATGAGGAGTTCTTACAAGATAGGGTGAGCTTCATCCCGGTCTTCCTCCTGGCCTGGGAAAGTCGGTTAGTAGGGAGAGAAGAAGGAAGCAAATGGTACGGTAGGAATAAGCTGTACTACTGAATCCCCGGTAATCCCCTCTGCCCCGCTGCCTTCCGAAATGTGCTAGGTGTTACTGGGAGGGAAAAGCGGGCAATTCTAAAAATGTGGGCAAGAGAATCCAGAGACAATGTCAGTATGCAGTGGGAAGGGGAAAGAGTGGACCTGGCATGAGGATAACAGAAACTGTTTACAGAGCAAAGGGATCTGGTCAAACGGATACTGTAAAGGAAGGAACGATTTCAGGAGAGCAAAAGTAAGGTTGGGGGGGACGATCCAGCTGTCCGGGGCCCGAAGGCCTTCGTCTGTGGCTATTCCACCCAGATACTGCCAACCTCACCTGACAAGGTGGTGAAATGCAGGATTTGGAGGCTATGTGAGTGCTCGAGGTACAGCACTGAGGTTGAGGAATCTTTGAAAATCGCTACAGTGCAGGATTAATTATCTGCTGAAAGGGTCAGATTTGGGTTTTGTGCTTTTCCCCAAGGAAGTGGCCAATGAACAGGAGCTCCTCCCTGCTTCTGACTCTCAGGGTGATGTCAGGACTCGGCTCATGGTGGAACATTATGGCATAACCTCAGCCCTTCCTGTCTCTCCCCATGCAAAGCTTTTGGAGTGTCCCTCTGAACGCCGAGAAAAGCTCACCGTCACTTTCTGTCTTCTGCAACTGCAGGTGTCATCCACCCACCTGTTAACGGCGTCAGTCATGTCAGCACCTGCATCGCTGGCTGTCGCTAAACTCTTCTGGCCTGAGACAGAAAAACCTAAAGTAACCCTTAAGAGCGCCATGAAGATGGAAAATGGGTAAGTGGGACACATTGCTTAATTATGACTACACGAGCTGGGGTCATGACTGGGTGGAATCCAACTTCAAAGCACAGCAAAAATTTGATAGCAAGAAAGCACAGTGCGGGGCTGGGGATTTAGCTCAGTGGTTAGAGTGCTTGCCTTGCAAGCACAAGGGCCTGAGTTCGATCCCCAGCACCACAAAAAAAAAAAAAAAAAGCGCAGTGCATTATGGAATTAAATTTAATGCCCTAGTGATTATTTAGACTTTACCAAAAATATCTTGTTTCAACACCTGAGGAAAACCGTTCTAAATACCCGAATGTTAATACATTTTCTTAACTGTTCATTGTAAAGAAACTTCACTGTAAATACAGCATGGTGTTCATTGAACCTTGGTGTAAGACTGTTGAAAAGCTGTACGATGACCACTTCTGAAGGTCTCTCATGTAAAAAGAAATGGCGCCAGGTGCAGTGGCACATACCTGTAATCCCAGCATTCGGGGGCTGAGGCAGAAGGATTGCCATGAGGCCAGCCTGGGCTGCCTACTGAGTTCAAGGCCAGCCTGAAATACACAGTGAGACCCTGTCTCAAAGAACAAGAAACAAACAAAAGCATAAAGAAGAAAAAAATGGGAAGGGGATCTGAGAATGGAGGGAGATGGGAGGGTGGGGAGAGGAAGGGGAAGTAAAAATAACTAAGATACTATATGTATATGTACCAATTCCCCAAGATGAATGTAATTATTATGTATCACAAACAGAAAAAAAGAAAGCTAGTTGAAAGAAAAAACGATGGAAAAGACTAAGGGATTTAAGGTGTTCAAAGTATTTTGTTAAATAACACAATTCCTCAACCAACATCTGAGGTCCATCTCTTATTTGTATGAAGAAAGAGTCATAACAGTGAGTGAAAAAGCCAATCACCAAAGAATACAAATAAAGGCTGATCATCTCTAATCAAAAAATCTAAAATCCAACATGCTCCAAAATCTGAAATTCTTTCAGCACCGACATGATGCCACAAGTGGAAAATTCCACTCAATTAGACTTCGTTTCATGCTTGAAATTATTTCAAATGTTGTACAAAGTTACTTTCAGGCCATGTGTATAAGGTACATAAGAAATCTAAATTAATTTTGTGTTTACACTTGCATCTCACCCCAAGATATCTCATTATGTAATTATTCCAAACTCTCACATCTGAAACGTTTCGGGTCCCCATTTCAGACAAAGGATACCCAGCCTGCAGTATGATTCCAATATAAAGTTAGCCACCATGCAGGATGATATGATAACTGTCTAGGGACACAGACAGGTAGGAAAATTGTAAAGGGAATACTAAGCGGATTGTCGAGAAGCAGTTACCCCGGAAACCAGAGAAGTGGAGAAGCGATCAGGGCACAGCGCATGGGCACTCCAAGGTGATGTGACATTGCATTTCTAAAATGAGGCCTTGACTGAACTGGTGGTGTTTTTACCACGGGTATTTATAAATGTTCCTTGATAGCTCCTTTTAACACATAATTTGTACACCTATAATATTTTATCATGGCACAGTTTCTATTATAAATGCCCCAAATTTAAAATGTAGTACTGGGACTGGACGGTAGCTCAATGGTTGGGTGAGTGTTTGGCAGGTGTGAGGCCCTGGGTTCTATCTCCAGCACCACCAGAAATGATAATACTAATAGTTATTATTATTACAATGATAACCACTTAGATATTCCTTGCCCATCACCTATACTTAGCAATTCTAAGCTCCAAAGATTTCCCAGGACGCAGGTGAGCACTTCGCCCAAGACGTGGGCCCGAGCTTGCCCTTCACCAGGTGAGCTCCACTTCCGCACCTGTGGTGTCCACTCACCGACGACTCCCTGGTAATTCTGGAATTGTGGCTCTTTGATAAAGCGATTCGAGGAATCTCCTAGAAGCAGCAACACAGGGAGCTTCCTCGTCCATCCCTCTGGTGGCCAACATCGCTGCAAATCTCATTGCCTTCCTGGCCCTGCTGTCCTTCGTGAATTCAGCCCTGTCCTGGCTCGGAAACATGTTTGACTACCCACAGCTGAGTTTCGAGGTATAACTCTCTCACGCCTTTCCCTCTGTTTGGTTTCTGCCTGTCTGTTTACAGTAACTCCCAACAGTGCACACTGTAGAAGGCCTGGGCTTTCCCCAGCAACACCCCCTTCTCTGTCTCCTCTCACCCTCCTTCTCCCACACACCTTCCCCCATTCCTTCCCCAAGAATCCAGGCAACTTCAAACGACTCAGTTCTGGCCTTGACTCCTGTCCTAGTCAGTTTGCTGTTACTGTAACTTAACACCAGACTAGACACCGGAAAAATTCAATAGAAGGTGATCTGGCCCACAGTTCTGGAGGCGAGGAGTCCGGGTCGGGTGGCATCTGCCTGACTCCCAGCAGAGGCCGAGGGTTGCACACGTGTAGAGAACCACAGCGGCCAGGTGCACGCCGAGAGGGGGCGGGATGGAGGGACTGAGCACTTCATTACCATATCTCAGGACTGGCCCATCCCAGAGAGTGAGAAAGATCCCGGTCTCCTCAGCATCACTGCACTGGGGATTGAGCCTCGGCATGAGTGGGTGAAGACAAACCGTATTCAGACCACACCGACTCCTGGGAGATAAAGACGGGCGAATGTGAGGCAATTCCTTCTGCCTAGAGGAGACAGAGGTCACAGCAACAATCTCATCCCTGAGGATGACACAGGAGAATGAGAAGCAAATCACTATTCTAACAAAATGTTTACTTCTGGCTTTTGCAGCTAATATGCTCCTACATCTTCATGCCCTTTTCCTTCATGATGGGAGTGGACTGGCAAGATAGCTTTATGGTGGCCAAGCTCATAGGTTATAAGACATTCTTCAATGAGTTTGTGGCTTACGAGCACCTCTCCAAGTTGATCAGTTTGCGAAAAGAGGCTGGACCCAAATTTGTGAATGGGGTGCAGCAATATATGTCGGTGAGTAAATACTCTGGTTTTTCCATACATTTCTTCATCATGTATGTGTGAACTAGTAGTTACTCATGCTTCTGTGTGTCAGGCACTATAATTTGTGTTATATCAGAGAACAAAACAAACTATCCCTAACCTTGTGGAGCTCATAATGTTCATAGCACCTCATAATTTTCTGTTATGGTGTGTGTGTGTGTGTGTGTGTGTTTCTGTGTGTATGTGCCAGGGAGAGAGATGAGGAAGGAGAGAGAGAGGAAAAGGAAGAGCAGGGGGAGAAGGAGAGTGGAGGGGAGGGGAAGGGAAGGAAAGAGAGAGGAAGAGGACAGAGGAACTGCAAATCCACTCTGAAGGTTTACTTCTGAGGATTATAGATACAATCTTAGAGTCACTTAAACTGGGCCTGGAATCGGTGAACCAATAACTATTTATTAAATGCAACGTGCATTTCAATCAGTGTGCAATATAGTAGGTACTAAGGCCACAGCACTGAACAGGTCATGAGGTCCTGTGTTAGTCAGCTTTGCACTACTATGACAAAGTACCTGAGATAATCAACTTAAAAAGAGGGAAATTTTGCTTCAGCTCATGGTTTCAAAGATTTCAGTTCATAGTCTGTTGCTCCATTGCTTTGGGGCCTGTGGTGAGGTCGCACATCACAGCAGGAGCTTGTAGCAGAGGAGGCCTCTTCACCCCATGGTGGCAGAAAAGCAAAGAGAGAAGAAGAAAGGCACAGGTCCCAATGTCCCCTGCAAGGGCACACCCCAGGGCCTCAGCATCCTCCCATGGGACCCAACCCCAGAAGGTTCACCATCCCCCAGGGGCACCATGGGTCTGGGGCCAAGCCTTACCACATGGGCCTTGGGGGACATTCAGGCTCTGCACTGCAGCAGGCCCTGTCTTCACAGAGCTGGTAGTCTGATGATCATGAAGGCCTTTTCCTTGCAACTGAAGAGATTTTTATGAGCTCTGAGAAGCTGCATAAATGCAATATAGTGGCTGGTCATCCTCAAGAGATAGTAAGACATTATTAGTCAGCTCTCCCATTGCTGAACATGACACCTGACACCTGTAACTTTAAGGAGAGAACCTTAATGTGGCTCAGAGTTTTGGGGGGTTCAGTACATGGTAGGCTGGCTCCCAAGGCAGGAACATCATGGCAGAAGGGCATGGCAGGGAAAAGATGCTTTGTTCAAGGCAGCCAGGAAGCAGATCAATGCCAGAGAGAAAGGGGTGGGGGCCAGACCCAGAGCCCTTGGCCACACCTCTGTGACCCACCCAGACACACTCAGAAGTGTGCTCACCAATCCTCTGGGAGATCCCAGAGCCAGTCAAGTTGACCTTCCACCCTCACCACTATGGACACTGCTGCTACTATCCTAGGGAAGGTGGGGAATGAAAAGGCTCAGGCCTGTGACCTGAACTCGTTGAGTCAGCACCTAGAATCACATCAGAGCTTCAGATCAGTCGTCTGCAAAGGGATCCTCACGTGGCCTGGTCTCTGGAGGGAAGAGGAACTCTGATGAGGCCATTCGTGCAGCTGAATCTCCAGCTTCTTTCCCCTGAAGAACAGAATTGTCACATACGACAGCTCTAATGGAACTGTGAACATTTCTCTCCACCATCGCCACTCACTGAAATGACCTAGTTGAAGCTAACGTCCCAGGCATGCATTGGATTTTTTGTTTTTTGGTTTTTGTTTTCTGGTGCTGGGAATCGAACTCAGGGTGTTGTGTTTGTGAGGCAAGCACTCTAACCACTGAGCTAAATCTCCAGTTCTGCATTGGGTTGTAAAAGGGAAGCGAAGGAAAAGCAACCCACCCGAGTGTTGAGCCTGCTCCCCCAAACACCACCGCCTCCCCGTGGCCTCCCAAAGACCAAACATGCAGTCTCCTCCACCCACTCTCATGGCTCACGGGTGGCTCTGGGAGAGGACCGGTTTTCTGGTGAGCTCAGGGGTACCATCACCCACACGTCTGGCAGGACCCCCGAGACCTCTGGATCTCTGTCTTTCGCATGCTGCTCCTCAAGTGACCTCACAGTGCCACTCAGCCAAGTAGCCTCGTTGTTTCGAGGCCACCTAAACAAATTCGTTTCCCCGCCAAAAGAAAACAATAGGCTAAGCTAAATCCAATGTTTTCTTTCCCCACTGCCAGGCCCGGGACAGAAAATATTTCTGCTAATAAGCAAAGAGAGCTGCCAGTTCTCCGGCATAGCTGAGCAGCTTTGTGGGAGGGTTGGCACGAAGGCAGAGACGGGGCGCGGTGCTGATTTAGATCTGGGATGAGGTCAGCCAGCGGCAGGCAGCGGGCGTACAGAGCACCTGTGGGGACGCAGGCTCAGCATCCCCCACTACTGCTGAGTCCTGAGAGCAGCAGCGGTCTGTCACCACACATTCCTGCCTGCCAGCCAAGCAGATGGGGAAGAGCCGCAGGGACCTCTGCTACCAACCCGCAAGCCACCGGTGGGCTGTGTCCCAACGTTATCCTGGGACGCATCTGCCCTGAGACTGAAGCTCACATGTGGGTCCAAGAGGAAAACCCCAGCGACCCCCTTGAGTTATGCCCATTGGTTAAGTCCATCGAGGGCAAGAGATCAGAGTGTACATTAGCACCCATGGACAGAGAATGAGCCCTTTACTCCTGCAGTATTTTCTCTCTCTTAAACATGATACTTTGCACATGTACGTACCATAAAACACATGTAATACATGCCATAATGTAAAAATCAAAACATACAAAAGGAAGCCAGGGATGGAGGTGCACACCTGTACTCCCAGCCCTCGGGAGGCTGAGGCAGGAGGATCACTGCAAGTTCAAGGCCAGCCTGGGCTACATAGTGAGTTCAAGCCCAGCCTGAGCTACATAGCAAGACCCCGTCTCAAAACAAACAAACAAAAAGTACAAGAAGTATAGAGGAAAAGTAAGCCATCCTCCCTATTTCTCTGCCACCTGGCACTTCTTCCCTGAGCATATTTAACTTTGCTTTTTGTACTTAATAGCATGCACGGACACTCTTCCACGCCAGCACCCGCGGCATCCTACTCTACTGCACAGCATACCACAGTCCGTCTGAACCGCCCCTTGCTGAGGAGCGCTGTTGGCAGTTTTTTGCTGTTAGAAGTAGTGCTGCCTAGTGTTTTTGTCTGTACAGCATCTTTGCCGGTGCACAAGGCAAGCCACCGGCGTGTCATTATCATTTCCCTAGTGTAGTGCATCTTTCCATCGCACAGTCTTTTGCATTTGTGGGCCAAAGTATCACAGCCTCCTTCTTCTCTTGTATCCCTTCCCCCAGATCCCCGGATAGAGCAAAAGGAACCGCGAGCCCCATATGCCATCTCTCTGCCCCCACAGTCCCTAATACGTGTGCCTATTTTTGAGGCCAATCGAGCTAAATGGAAAGCACGAGAAAGAGTAGGAACATGATGGCCTTTTCCAGGAACTGCAGACGGCACCGATACTCTATTTTTTTTTCCTGGCTGCTATGTGTACCTCCTATGAAAATACTCACAAAGTTCTTCTCAGAAGCTGTGAGAGAGAAGAGGGACCTTAAAATCAACAAAAAACTTACCATGACCACTTGAGTCTTGAATGTGGGTTTTCAAAGATCCAGCGTGCACACGATTTTTTAAAAGTGCCACAGTACTTAAAACTGTAGTGTTTAGTTTGTTCTTTGAACTAGATTATAGATTTTTCAGGATATTACAAAAGAAAATGATTGCCCCCACGGTGGGGTACCTTTGCCAGAGTGGGTATGCCTCTGATGAACAGCAGCCCCAAATCTTCAGGGCTTGCAGGAGTGAGTCCCTCTACTGAGAAGGAACTGTCTTGCCCAAGCGGACCTCTTGACTGCTGGAATAGAAGCTGTGGGCCTTGTGCACAGGTCTGCAAATTCTCCTTCCATTGCCCCACTGCCCTCTCAAAGGACTTCCAAGCAGGCATCTGACGGTCCCAGGGGGTGATCAGAGCTGGGGAGCAAGGTAAGCACGCACGAAGGCCAAAATGTAAAGAAGTTCCCATGCCCGAGAACTCTTTTACTAACAAGGTTCCTTAATTTCCCTCACAATCCTTCGTGGTCAATAGCTCCACCATCCAGAAGACTGAGGGCCAAGCAACCAGTGATCTTTCTTTCACTCTAGATTACTTTTGCTTGTTTCAATCAAGGGACCCATTAGCATTCATGTTGCTCTATGAATTATTTTCCTTTTTCTCTCAGAGCAGCATTTCAGTTTATGGATATCGGATATCCACAAATTGTTTATCATTTTCCTATTGAAGTTGTTTTAAGTATGGTGCTATTATGAGTAAAGCTGCCATGAATGTTCACACATAGTCTCTTCATGGGCATGTGTTTTTAGTTCTCATAGGAAAATGCTCAGGTCGTACAAGCCGTGTGTGTCAACTTGATAAGAATCTGCCACGCTATTTCAAAAGCAGGCTATGCCATCTTACGTTCCTATCACAACATATGAGTTCTAGGTGTTCTCCATGCTTAGTATTGTCGATTTTCTTCTAAACTTTAGCCGGTCTAGTAAATGCATAGTGGTATCCCTTTGTGTTTTTAATTTGCATTTCCCTGGTGACTACATGTCGATATCTTCACATGTGTTTATTGGCCATTTACATGTCTTTTGTGACGTATCCAAGCCTCTTGGTCCATTTTTCCTTGAGTGTTTGTCTTCTTATTGAGTTATAACTGTTCTTTGTACATTCCGAATAAGTCGTTGGTCAAATAAACGTAAGGCCAACATTGTCCAGGATCGATTCTGTACCCCCAGCAACTAGCACTGTGCGTGGTGCGTTACGCAGGTTGCCAGGTTTCAGGAAATGTTAGATGTTGTTTACAAGCAAGAAGTAGAGTTTCTGGAAGCCAGTGCTTCCCATGCCACGCACCCCATACAAAGTCTCCGTATCCACCCTTTCCACCCTCCCTCAGACTCACAGAACAGGGGTAAAAAGAGTCCAGGAAGCAGTGGACGGTGGTATCCGACAGTGCGTTTGTTTGTCAGTACTGATTCTGTAGTCACAGTGCGAAGCCCAGCCGGGATACCAGATTTCCTAGGCCGAGGCAGTTCATATCACGTTGGTATTTATGTTTTCTTACAGATTCGCTCTGAGACAATTGCCACTTATGCCCTCTGTGGTTTCGCCAATTTCGGTTCCCTAGGGATAGTGATCGGTGGACTCAGTAAGTGAAAGAATGTTCTTTCCTGACGGATGTGATGTAGACGAACTTTGGATCTCATCTTACTGTGTGACATTTCTCACATCAGAGGGAAAATGGCTGCACAGCAACAATAAGTTCTCAGCTCTATTTTCCTGCCCATGCTGTGCAGTGTAGCTTTCTTACAAACACCCAGGTTGCCCTCAGCAAGCATTTGCTCAAAGGTGTGAGTGCTTCTCCCGCCCCCAAGCGCGACACAGAAGGCCCACCTTGCATGTCAATGCCAATAGACGTAAGAAGGGTTCCAGGGCCAGCAGAAGCTCAGTGGGAAACGCCATGATTCATCAGCGCTGTCTGCCTTGCGGTCAAGCAGAGTGACAGCGGGGCTGCCCACCGTCTCCCCTCTTCAGCCTGTTTGCTTTGCCATGCTCACCATGTTCCTGAGCCCTTCAGATGGAACTTAGGACTTATTTCTTTTCAACGGGCATGAGAGTCCAGTCCCAGAACAATTCTCAGGGACTACAAATTTGGGCTTCTAATCAGTAGCCTCAACGTTAATCTCAAATACCTCCTTTCGTGTTTTGCAGCATCCATGGCTCCTTCCAGAAAGCGCGACATTGCCTCTGGAGCCATCAGAGCTCTGATCGCGGGGACCACCGCCTGCTTCATGACAGCCTGCATCGCAGGTGTGGCCGCCTGTCCTTCATGTCTGGTGCCCGCAGGACGGCAGCTTTCAGGGAGGCAGGTCTCTGGCATGCACCGCGGCAGACGCTGCAGTAGACAGTAGAGAGTCGGCGCTGCTCCCAAGCAGGCGTGAAGTTACACGGGCAAAGCAGGGTGGAAAAGCTAAGAACAGAAGGAGAATTCTGCAGCTTAACTATTTATGAAAACAGTAAGTGGCACTCTGCTCCCCTCCTAGGCATACTCTCCAGCACTCCTGTGGGTATCGACTGCCATCACATCTTAGAGAACGCCTTCAACTCCAGTTCACCGAGCAACGCAACCGGAGTGCTATCTTGTTGCCAAAGCCTGCTGCACAGGTATTGTATTCCCCATAACTTCTTTATATTCGCTTGTTAATAACCAAATCTGACCCAAAGACCCCTTCGCTCACTTTTATAACTTTATAATTCGTACTTTTTTTAATGGAAGAACTTGCACAGCAGCTGTAACAATCTTTTGCTTTGACTTCTCTCAGATAAGACTGGGGACTAAAATACCCAATAGTGCTGCTCCAGTCCTTAGTCTGCACCCAGCTGTGCACTGAGCACTTTGTACAACTTAGCTGTGCAAGAGCAGGGCACTAGCCACTGTTTTTGTTTTGCATTTGATATAACAGTGGCCAAGGGAGGCTATGTCCACTCGAGCAAAACAGTGCCAGGGCTATGGAGCTAGAAATCTCAGGCCCATCTGCCCACAAAGCCCGTGCCTGCCCTAAATTACCAACACACCTCCTTCTGTGTCTGCCAGCATCCATCTCTCCTTCCAGAAAGCACGGCATCTACTGCCTGCCCTTCCGTGCCTCCATTCTACTCCCGCAGCCTCCCTTTCAGAGGGGTGGAGGGCTCCTTGACAACATGGTGATGGCCTGTGTTGCATGAGAGGCCACCAGCGGCCCGTGCTGGCCACCTCCACCTGCTGTATTTTCTGTTCACGAGAATCAGTATCTCCCCCCCAGCTGCTCCCTTAAAAGGCAAGTGCTTTATATGGATTGATTCTATCCTTTCTGTATGCACTCTAGAGGAGTTAGGGGAAGTCCTTGAGGCCACCCAGAAACTGAGAGCCAAAACTAACTCCCTGGAGCCTCTGTTGTTAACCCCCCCAACCCAAACGCAAAGAAGGAAGTCTACTTCTTGCTCTGTGCCATCCCAGCGTGTTATCGTCTGCTCATCGACTACATCTGCTGCCCAAGGCTCAGCTAACTGCTTTGTTCTACCTCTCGCCAGCACTGTGATCAACGGGCCTGGCCAGGTCGTCCTGGGAGGAAACCACAGCCTGCACTCCTTGAAGGGCTGCTGCCAGCTGTTAGCTCCACCTGCACTCAACTGCAGCTGGATCCCTAATACACTCTGAGCTCAGCCACCTCTCCAGGGGAAATGTGGCTGCAGATGCTGAGTTTCCTGCTTTGGGGAAAAGAAGAGTTATCATCCCAGGACTGGTAACTTCCATCGCAGAATCAGCTTAAATTGTGAGGAAAGAAGGAAAACAAGAATGGACTCTTCAGCGTTACAACCTCTCTCTCCTCCTCTTCCCTCCAACTCGCCCTTTTCCTCCTGAGAACTACCGAAATGTCCCAAACTGAGGCGTCCTCTCCAGTCCCAGCGATGTTTTCTGATCCTAGATTTTTTTTTCTTTTTTTATTTTTTTGTGCTGGGCATCAAACTCAGGGCCTTGTTCTTGCTAGGCAAGTGCTCTACTACTTGAGCTAAATCCCCAGCCCCTGCTCCTAGATTTTAAAGACATTTCATGAGAACACAGATATAAAAGTTGGCTTCCAACAACCGGGTTATAACTCGGCCCCATGTTCTTAGTGTCTGAATGAACCTCTCAGGGGTCCGGAGTGACTTGTTTTTAAACTCACCTAGGAAGCTCACTCTGCATTTGCTCTAGCTTGCCTGGAATACCTTGAACTTGAATCTTACACAAAGAAAGGATAATCAGCCATCATACTCCTCGGCTACCCTGCAGAAGTCCTACAAAAGTGAAGAGTCCTTCAGAAGAGCACAGAGGCCCTATCAAAGCCAGGATTTAAGCCCCTAAGCTTAGAGAGTTGTGTCCATCATTTTAAGCCAAGTTTTGCTACAGTAACAACCCAACAACCTCAGCTGCTTCCAAGTTTATCTTTCACTCATATTACATATTCATAATGGTTGACTTTGGCTTTAATCCCTGCATTGCCTTCCTTTCCAGGACCCCTGGAGGGAGCTGTTCCTAAAGGAGCAGCCCCTGTGTGGGACACGCTGGTCTTACAGAGGGGAAAGGAAACTGGAAGCAGCATGACAGTTCTTGAAACTTCCGCTAGGAAATGACACCCTTCACCTCCATTGGCCAAAGCAAGTCCTATAAAAATATGATGTCAGTGACTGCACACAGGTTGTCCGAGGGGCTGGGGATTTAGCCCAGTGGTTAGAGTGCTTGCCTTGTAAGCACAAGGGCCTGAGTTCGATCCCCGGCACCACAAACAAACAAAACAAACAAACAGACGGGCTGTCCGGTCATAGGGAAGGACAATGAAATCTTTACAGAGATGATACGATACACCACAAGGGTGCATGATATCCATGTGTCCCTTCAAGAGTCATCCTGGTATAGGGCACAACTAGACCTCTCCACGTGCAAATTTATATTCCTGGTGACGAGACTGGAACACAGACTTCAGTCAGAAAATCATGGAGGACCAACCGAGAAAGCAAGTCCGAACACCCTCCACGGGTGCTCCGCGGACTGGAAGGCCTCAGTGTCTTCGAGGAACGTGCCAGAGATGCTGGCGACAGCTCCAGGCTGAGACGCACGTCGCCTCGCTCTCAATCACGTGAAGACTGCACCGCGTGGGACAGCAGTGCCTCTGAGTGCAAAGGAAGAGACCTGAATGTGGAAATGGTTCTGCAACACTTTAAGTAATTTATTATGTTTATATTTTTTCTTCTGTTCATGCACAGGAGTACTTTTTCCACAAAATCCATGTGTATATGGCTGGGGTTTCATTTTCGGTTTTGGTGGTAGTAGGGTGGAGACTAGACGGTAGTAGACTAAATGCCAAAAGGACTTTTTCTCTGAAGTAAATAAACCAAGATATTTCTAATTTTTAAATTATTTGTATCTATTTCTCTTGGGATACGATGTGCTCTTTCAGCCTCAACACTTTATTTTAGGAAAATATATTTGCCTGTTCTTTTTAGTGCTAGCTTGAGCATTGTGAACCAAACCCCAGGGAACCAATTCCTTAGGTGGGCCTTCTCAGGCAGGAGGCCTAGGGGCTCTCTTCGCAAAGGAAATTTTATACCTTGGAGACCATAATGGGTGGGGGTCTTGCTGATTCTTTAGATCCTTCCAAACCATCTTTCTTACTGTCCTTGGTTTCTTTTAAATGCTAATCTTTTCAGTAACCACGTTCTCCCTACCCCCAACTTTTTTTGTTGTTGTTTTTTCATTATTATTTTATTAGTACATGTTTGTGGTACATGCAGTTTATAATCATCTTGGGGAGTGGGTACATGTACATACTAAAGCTTGCTTCTTTTTTTTAATCCCCTTCCCCACCCTCTAATTCCCATACCCCAGTTTTCATTCTTGTTAATATTGTATTATTAATCTTAGCTCATGTTATGGCATATAATACTTGCATTTGTTGAGATTATTAGGTTCCTGTACGTGACATAACATTATGCTACTTATTTCTCCTTCCTCTCCCCCTCAACCATCTCCCTTGTTCCCTTGGACCTCTTCCCTATTACAAGAGATCCATTCCCCCATCCTCCCATCCCCTTCTATCCATACTTCATTATTCTCTTTGTTTGTACTCTGCCTCACTCAAATGAGAGATACAATATGGTATTTAAGCTGTGTGTCTGGTTTATTTCTCTCAACATTATATTTTCCAGGTGCATCCATTTTCCATGGATGCCCCAACTTTGCAAGTGCTTCCTTTTTGGTGGAACTTCAGACTTTTTATATCTGCTTTTTAGTCCTGATTCTCACTGCAGAGCTGGTAAAAAGCAGTCCACAGTACTTATACCACACCCTGAATATTGGGCTGCCTTGAAATTTCCTCCACCAGATCAATTAGTCTCCTGCAAAGTCACAGGACATGGTCAAAATGAAGAAAAATTTTCTGCCAGAGTATAACACACATGGGCTCTAGTCACATTGCCAATGAAGTGCTCATTCTCTACTGAAATCTCGTGAGGCTGGCCTTTACTGTCCACGTTCTTGTCAGCATTCTGGTCTTCGAGTTCTGACCAAAATCACCCATCAGACTCTGTTTACAGCCTTCTAAGCCTTCTCCATACTCTTCTCACAAACCAGTTCCAAAGGCTAATGAACCATATGATCAGGTACAGTTACAGCAACAAACCCATTTGTGGTATCAATTTTCTATATTAGTCACTTTCCTGTCACTGGTACACAATACCTAACACAACACTCAAAACCTAATAGAGAAGAGGTTTATTTTGGCTCATGGTCAGTCCATGGTTGACTGGCTCCAAGGCAGAAATAGCATGGTGGAGGGCATAGTGGAGCAAAACTGCTCAACCATGGCAGCCAGAAAGCAGAGAGAGAAAGGAAGAACTAGGGCAAGAATGCACCCTTCTAGGTCAGGCTCCCAGTGATCCACCTCCAGCCAGGCCCCACCTCCTAGCTGTACACTCCACTACTGAACTCACCAGTGGATGAATCCACTGCTGAGTATAGCACTTCCATGATCCACTCATCTTCCAAACAGGCCACATTTTACAAATACATATAGCTCCTGATGATTAGGATCCTGTGATAGTTAACTACGTGTGTCAATTTAAGTAAGAAATGCCTAACTAAATTGGCTCACTATAGTTCTGGGTGTGGAAGATCCGTGCTACAGAGGATTGTCATCAGAATTATACAAAAGGGAAATAAAGGAGGAAGGCTCACTTCTGTTTCTTCCTAAGAGCGCCAGCCTTCACCTTCACTTTGCATATCATCTCCTGACATCCAGTGCAGACCCTTCAGCCTCTAGCACAGCCCCTTTGGCCTGCTGATATGGACTCACATGGTACACTACAGTGGGCTCCGGGCCTTCAGCGGGGTACTTCTAATCTCCAATGCACAGACAGACCTTTTGCACCCTTCACATCTGACTCTGTGCACAACCGTTGTAAATTCTTATATATTTATATATCTTGCATTAAATCTGTTTTTCTAGTAAGCATTGATTGATACAGATGCTTATTTTATAAAAACTGGGACTACTGACATTTCTATGCAGTTTACTTTTCTTTTGCAATAATCTTTGTCAGTATTTCTTCAATTCTACTGGCAAAACTTTTAATTCATTACAGTCCATGGCATAATATGTATGTATATAGTTTTCAAAATTTTTATTAGCTTAACAACTAAAACGATACAAATTTATTAGACACCATGTGAGGTTCCATACATGTATACATCGCACAATGTTCAACTCAGAGCAACTACATAGTATATATTGAACAAACCATTCCTGCACAAACATATATTCACTTTGTTTCCAGGGTTTGGTTTTGGATTTTCTTTCCCACTTTGAACAGTATGTGTACATTTTCTTCATATATCAGTTTTTATTTCCAATGGCAAATTGTCTTACAGAAATTAGTGGGAATCACATTATTTAAGATTTCCTAGTTGCCACATCAAAAAAGCAAAAAAAGCAAAATTAATTTTTATAACATTAATACAATATATCAAAGGTAGCATTTCGATGAGGCATTTTACATTATCAAACTAAGTCTTCAAAACTTGATAAGTATCTTTTAATTGAGGCACTAATTATTTTATGTACAGGGCATTTATTACATTATTGTCACATGATTGTGATTATCAAATGACTTGAAGCACAAAATTGCTATTTGTAATACTTAGTCTCTATTTAAATTTTATAAAATTTAAAGTCAAAAAGTAAATTCCTACAGCCAAGTTGTTCCAAACATGCTTAAACGTTTTTCAATAATTGAAATGAGCATTTGTTTTTAAATTTTAATTAAAATTTTAGCTACTTGGTTCCTCCACATTTCAAGTGCGAGTGGCTACCATGCTGTACAGAGCGGTTCTAGAGGATGAATTCCTAGGTAAATTGGTGTTTGTATTTTTGGTGTTAGTATGTGATACCAAATTGCTTTTTGGAGAAATACGCCATTTTAATTTTCACCTGCTTTGGTAGGATTTCTGATACGCTTTATTCATTGAACTGTGTGCACGTGTGTTTGTATATTTTTTAAAGTGCAACATGGTGTACTCCTTTGGTGACTTCTTTTTCATATTGTCCATTCTTTATTTTTTTTTTTTAATTTTATTTTAAACCAAGAACATGTATTGGTACATTCTACATACAATGGTCACATTCATTACATTAATTCTGTACCTATACATGATGTATCTTGGTTTGTCCATTCTTTAATTGAGAAGTGGGATAGTATTCCTGAGCCACTGAGAAAGGATGTGGCGAAGTACCAGGCCAGTGAGCTGGTGGGCACTTTCAGGCCATTGGCTCCAGAAACCTTGTCACGGTGCCCTGTGAACCAGATAGCTCCGGTCTGTCTGGGTGCTTCCTTCCTCCCAGTGATACCATTTGATGGAGTCTCTGGTTCATGTTTGATTTCTTCATTCCTCTTTAGCAGATATGGAAGCTGGAGGGGTCCTTATTCTCACAGGTTACCCTCCACTCACCCACTCATAGGCCGCAAAAATGTGTCATGTGTCTGAAGCTGCTCAGATCCAACAGCACATTTCTCTCAGCAGATTCACCTTGACCTTTCAAGCCAATGCCTTGATATTTACTTTGGAAAATTCTGCACCCATGAAATTCAAAGTCCTCAGCCTTCTCTCTCTCTCTCTCTCTCTCTCTCTCTCTCTCTCTCTCTCTCTCTGTTTTCACATTGATTCATTTTTCACTAATCCTGAAGGCCCTTTTTATACCCAGTCTTATAGCTCCAGATATGAGCATTTCCTGATTTCAGTGATGTTGGAAGTTTGCTTTACCACTCCTTACTCTTGTTTCCTATTGGTTTGCAAAAAGCGAGGGAGAGCAGAAATGATATTTCTCTACTCAAACCAGAAATTATGATTATAAACAAATTCTGTGACCCTAAAGAAGCCGTAGGGTATCAGCTAAGAATATTGGAGTCAGGAGATACGGAGAAATTTCTTTGATTTATTTTTTCAATTAGTAAAATCAGCATATCCAAGCAGTTGATTCTGAGTGACAAGGTCTCTGTAACTACACAGATTACTAACTTGAATTCATTTTGCAAATGCTCACACCTAACTGCTTTTATGTTTCTGTCATTTAATTAGGCTGGTAGGGCACTATGAAGGGCTATGACGCACACTTGCCTATTGAGGCTGATTTTCAATTACAGAACAATCGCAAAACCCAGGCGTGCTTATAAAGAAGAAATTGAAATCCAACAAGGACACAGCATGGCAGGATGGATTAAACCACCCTGAGCATACTAGACTGAGGGCAAAGGAGGTGACTGTTCACACTGTAAATAGGCAGGAGCTCAGAACTCAAGAATAACTTTCTGCTCAGGTGTCCTATATGGGGCTGATGACCACATGGTTCTGAGAAAGGCAACTTTATACAGCCTGTTACTCAATTTGTTGTTAAGTTCCAGCATCAATGGGATGAATGAACCAGTTAGGGTGAACAATTAAGTAGAAGGGAAGGAAAGAGAATCAGCTGCAGGAAAATAAGGCAATAACAAGAATAAGTCAACACCTACCAAGTGATAACTCTCAGTGTGAATGGTCTCAATTTGCCAATCAAAAGACACAGATTGGCAGAATGGATCAAGAAGCAAAATCCAATGGTATTCCGTATACAAGAAACACATTCACTCCAAAAAAAATTCATAGACTAAAAATCAAAGGATGGAAAACAATATTCCATACCCCAGAAACTGAAAAACAAACAGGAGTAGCTGTCTTATTTTCAGACAAAGTGGACTTTAAACCAAAACTGATCAGAGGCAAAGAAGGACATTACATGTTGGTTAAGGGAGCAATTCAACAGGAAGAGAAAACAATTATACATATATATGCACTGAACAGTGACACAACCAACTTTATAAAGCAAACACTACTGGACATAAAAGATCAGATTAACATCAGTAGAATTATAGTCAGGGACCTCAATATCCCCCATCACAAATAGATCAATTTAGACAAAAAATCAACAAAGAAATGTCAGAGTTGAACCAAACCTTCGAACAACTGGACTTAATAGATTTATATAGAGAGAGTGTTCCATCTAACAACAGTAGAATACACATTTTTCTCGGCAGCAAATGGAACTTTCTCCAAAACAGACCACATACTAACCAGCAAAGCATACTCAAGAAAATGCAAAATAAATGAAATTTTACCAGCCTATTACCTGACCACAGTCCAATGGAACTAGAAATCAATGGCCAAAAAAACCACAGAAATTACAGAAATGCATGGAAATTAAACAACACACTCTTGAATAATCAGTGAGCCACAGAAGAAATTAAGGAAGAAATGAGACAGTTCCTAGAATCAAAAGATAATGCCAGTACAACATACCAGAACATATGAGGTACAATGAGAGCAGTCCTGAAAGGGAAGTTCATAGTTGTGAACGTCCACTTCAGAAAAACAGAGCAAGCCCAGATGAACAACCTAAAAATCAACCTCAAGGTCCTAGAAAAACAAATAGAATCCAAAATACAATCCTAGAAATACAATCCAAATGGAGGAAGGAAGGAAGTTATAAAGATCAGGGCAGATATCAGTGAAATGGAGACCAAAAAAAAAAAACAATAAAAATAATCAATGAATCTAAGACATGGTTTTTCAAAAGAATAAATAGACAAACCCTTAGCCAATATAATTTTTTTTTAAAAAGGCAAGTAAAGGCCCAGATCAGTGTAATTAGAAATGAAAAAGATGGACACTACTGAAATCCGCAAGATTATTAGACACTACCTTACAAACCTATATACCACTAAATTGGAGAACTCAGAAGAAATGGATAGATTCACAGATACATACGAATTACCAAAACCAAACTGAGAAGACTTAAAAACCCTGAATAACCCAATAGTAGGTAATAAAATTGAAGTGGTAATAAAAGCCTACCAACTGAGAAAAGCCCAGGACCTAATGGATTCACTGTCAAATTCTATAAGAACTTCAGGGAAGGTCTTACTCTTTAACGAAACTCTTTAACGAAATCAAAAGGGAAGTGCTCCCAAAGTCATTCCTAGCATTACCCTGATTCTAAAACCAGGAAAGGATCCAATGAAAAAATAGAACTACAAACCAATCTCTCTAATGAACATAGATGCAAAAATTCTCAATAAGATACTTGCAAACAGAATGCAACAAATCATCAAAAAGATCATACCCCATAACCAAGTAGCCTTCACTCCAGAATGGAGAGCATGGTTCAACATATGCAAATCTATAAATGTAAACCATAACATAAACAGAAGCAAGGGCAAAAATCACATGATCATTTCAACAGATGCAAAAAAAAAAAAAAGCCATTGACAAAATCCAACATCCATTCATGATTTTTAAGAAACTGAGGAAATAGGTATAGAAGGACCTTGTCTCAAGCCAATAAAAACCACTTCTGGCCAACTGTCGACATCATATCAAAAGGGAAAGACTGAGAGTTTTCCCTCTAAAAACAGGAACCAGACAAGGATCTCCACTATCAATACTGTTCAACACAGTCCTCAAAAAATTTGCCAAAGCAATCAGACAAGAGAAAGAAATAAAAGGGATGTACACTGCAATGGAAGAGGTCTAAGTATCATTATCTGCAGATGACACGATCCTCTACATCGAAGACCCAAAATATTTCACAAAACTACTCCTAGAACTAATAGCCAAATTCAGCAAAGAAGATGCAAAATCAATACCCAAAAATAAATAGCATTCCTGTACAACAAAAATGAACTCACTAAGAAAGAAATTAGGAAAAAAAAAACTTTCACAATAGCATCAAAAAAAGTTAAATATTTGGGAATTAACCTAATCAAGGAAGTGAAAGACCTCATAATGGAAATTGCATCACTCTGATAAAGGAGACTGAAGAAGACATCAGAAAATGGAAGGATGTCCCGTGTTCCTCAACGGGCAGAACCAATAGAGCCAAAACGGCTGTTCTTCCAGAACTGATACACAGCATTAATGCAACTGCAAGAGAAATATTAGCAGCACACCTCACAGATCTAGAGAAAATGACCTAAAAATCCTGTGGAACCAGAAGAGATCCAGAATAGCAAAAGCAATCCTGGGTAACAAAGCAAAGCAGGAAACATTACAGCTCCAGATTGGAAGTTATACTACAAAGTTATAGTGATAAAAACAGCACGGTATTGGCATAAAAACAGACACGTAGATTAATGGAACAGAACAGAGGAGGCAGATACAGCTAGCGGACCTTCGAAAATGGGCCAAAAATCTAGACACATATACAACACCGTGTACTAAACTAAAATCAAAATGGAGCAAAGATCTAAATGTTAAAACAGAAACACTTAATGTGCTGAAAGATAAAATAGGCAAAACTCTTGAAGACAGGTATAGGCAAGGACTTTCTGAACAGAACCTTAATGACACAAGAAATCGTACCAAGAATCAACAAAAGGGTCATATCAAATTAAAAAGCTTCTACACCGCAAAGGAAACAACCAACAGAGGGAAGAGACAACATATAGAATGGAAAAAATTATTGCCAGCTATTCCTCACAAAGGACTAATATCTAGAATATATAAAGAATAAAAAAATTAGATCCTCCAAAATAAAAGACCCAGTCCAAAAATGGGCAACTGAAATGAACAGACGCTTCTCAAAAGAAGTACAAATGGCCAATAAATACATGAAAAAATGCTCAACATCACTGGCCATTAGAGAAATGCAAACTAAAACAACACGGAGATTCCATTTTACTCTAGAAACAGTCACTATCATCAAGAAATCAGATAATACAAATGCTGGCAAGGCTGGGGTGGGGCAGCCTCTTCCATATTGTTGGTGGAAATGTAAATTTATACAACAGCTATGAGAATCAAAAAACTACAAATAGAAATTCCATTTGACTCAGTTATCCCTCCTCTAGATATCTTTCCAAAAGAGTTAAAGTCATCATATTACAGTGATACAAGCATATCCACATTTTTATAGCAATCCAATTCCTTATAGCTAAATCTTGGAAGCAGCCTTACATCCAACAACGGATGAATGAATAAAGGCAATGTGGTATTTATACACAATGGAGTACCACTCTGCAATAAAGAAGAATAAACTTGAGGTATTTATAGGTAAATGGATACACCTTGAGACCATAATAGTAAATGAAATAAATCAGGCATATGCATTTAAATATCATATAGTTTCTCTAGTAGGAGAAAGCCAAAAAATAAAAAACAAAATGAACAATAGATAATAGGAAGTAGGGAAGGGGAACAAGAGATAGAGGGAGGGGGAACGAGAAGAGGGAAAGGGGATCATGAGATGGAAGGAGCAAGGAGGCCTGGGAGGGTTAGGGGATGAGAAAGAATTAAGATGTGCTATGTTCATGTACCAACTCCCCACAATAAGTGCAATTGTTACGTACTGCAAACACGTACTAATAAAAAAACAAAAACAAAAAAGTTCCATCTGCCAGAAAAGCATACACTTACCCATTGCTTTTCTGCCTCTAAAGGCCGTAAAAGCTTGTGATGATATTTATTTTTCTGTTATGTCCCAAAGGCGATGGACTGCTCCCCTGGCAGTGGAGAGGACTTTCAATCCTACCTCTCAATGAGCAACTTCTGTTTCCATCTTGGGAGTTTCCGGAAATTAAATGGTGAGTCTGCATTAAGTCAGCTCTTCTTAACTATTATGCATTTGGGGAAAATAGAAGGACGGTGATGGGTAGCCAGAGAACAGAGGAAGGTACTCACATGACAACCTTGAAACTTAGTCCTCTGCAACTGAAGACCAATTACTCTACCAAAGAGACCTGGAGCCTGCAGAGGTCAGTATCTTGGGAGCCACATTTCCACATGGAACCAGGGCCTGCATCTTCCATATGCCAGACAGACTTCTCACGATATTCACGAGAGGATAGAAGAACCTGAGGTCATTTAGAAATGCCTCAGCTCCTCTGTTACTGCCTAGCCGTGCCCACCCATCATACCCAGGAATTACTAGGGCTACAGGCAGAGTTGGGGCAGTACACTCCGATCCAACCAAATCCCTTCCTCTGCAGGTACCTGGCTCACTCCATAATCGTTTGCCCATGTGTCTATCTGACCTTTGGAATATCAGTTCATGTGTATTCCTAGGACCAGGTACCTTGCATCCAGTAGACATTAAGTGAATATTTGTTTATACAGTGAATGAGTCAATGAAGACCACAAACCTTTCACACAATGAAGACTGCTAACCTTTCACACAAGCAAGAACTGTTCATGGGATCATTGTTACAAAATCTTCCCCCAAAATGCACACTCATGAAAATGATAAATAATATACAAATGTACAGTGGAGAAATTGGAAGTCTTCCCACCATCTCAGTGTCACTTCTCATAGACAGTCATAGTCAATAAATCGGTATCCCTGTTAATTCTCTATACATACCTAACATGCAGTAAGCTATACCCAGTGACTGAATTTCTTTCACTTTTTTATCATCCTCTTGGCAAAATCACGCAGGTGATTTTGTCCGTCTTGCAACATTAACTGTGCTGTACAATAGTCAGCCAAGTGTAAGAGACTGGCTTTCTTGATCATCTACAATGCAAGTCTGTAGCTTAGCGGTGCGGACTACACTGAAGCCAAATGGGAGCATTAAGAGCATCCCGGCCTGCAACATAAACAGGCACACTCTAAACAGCTGGCTCCCTTCTGCATGCGTGAGTGCTTGTTCTGCAGCCCTACTTAGAAAAGCTCCAGTGAAGCCACAGAAGCTGGATGCTCCTTCCGGCGGGTATGGAAGAGCATCAGCTGTGTTATGGTTTAGACCTAAAGTGTCCTGCAGATGTCTCATGAGCTCAGAGGTGGGGCTTTCAGGATGTGACTGGGGTTGGCCGCTGGCGAGTTCACAGCCAGATGTGCTGGTAGGAGGTGGATCCCTGGGACTCTGGCCTGAAGGTGTATTCCTTTCTCTAGCTCCTCCCAGCGTTCTCTTTCTCTCTGCTTCCTGGCTGCTGTGGGTTGAGCAGCTTTCCTCTGCACACCCTTCCACCATGCTGTGCCTACTTTGATGCAGACAACCACAGATGGACTCTTTGCAAACTGTGAGCCAAAATAAAACTTTCCTCTTTCAAGTTGCAGGTGTCAGGTGTTTTGTCCCAGTGGTGGGAAAGTGACAAATACAAGCAGCCAAAGTCCATCTCCGAACCTAAACTGCCAGGGTTCAAATCTGATCCCACCAGTTGCTACTTCTATTCCCTTGGAATTTATGTAACCTCTCTGTGATTATTCCCCCATCTGTAAAGTGTAAATAAACATATCTTCTCCCCTTATTTTTGTGAAGATTAAATAATAATTGCCTTAGAGTGTTTTCTGTTTTCTGTTGCTATAACTGAATGCCACATGCCGGGTAGTTGATAAAGAACAAAGGTTTATTCAGCTCACAGCTCTGGAGGCTGGAAAGTTCAAGATTAGCAGCATCCGCCAACATCCTTCTTGCCACTGGGGTTTCTCTTCAGAGTTCCAAGGCAATGGAGGGTTTTACATGGTGAGACAGAGCAAGGGCGCCCACTCAGGTCTCTCCTCTTCTTACAAAACCACTGAGGCCACCATCCCTGCCCCCATGACCTCATCTAATCCTCATTACCTCCCAAGTCCCCACCTCTAAATAATAACCAGATTATGTTTCCACCCTCTAATACCTCACACTGGCCGTTCAATTTCAACATGAGTTTTGCTGGGGACATTTAAAATACAGCAGTCAAGCGAAGCACTTAAAAGAAGGCCTCATAGAGGGAGGCTACAAAATACATTCCGTCTCCTCACTGAGATGTCACATGTGCAGGCAGCACACAGATTCCAAATGTACAGGACAGTGAGTCTTGACGAGTGTGTAAATCCACGCGACTACAGCGCCAATCGAATGTAGCTCACGCCCACCCGCTCGGAAAAGTTCGCTGGTGGCCCGAGTCAGTCTGACCCCGCCCTGCCAGGCCAGCCTGGCGAGTTCCTCTCCCTCTCGGGTTGGTTCGAACACACAGTTCAGTCAAAACCTCACGGCAGGAGAATTAGTGATCGCCTTGCACCTCTCCCCTCCTCGCACAGCACAGCGTTCCGCATGCAAGCGCCCTCCGGCAGGACATGCATCTGCCCGGCCGAGAGGGACCCAGCGTGAAAGCGCCGCCCTGCGTCCCTTCTACTCCCGACGGACGTTTGGGTGTCTTTAGCTTCCGAGGAGTAAACGCGCAGCGCACATTCGTTAGCTGTTTCCGAAGAGCCAAAGCTCAGGAAACAGGACGTGGAAGGTGAAGGTGAGGTGCGCCGTGGAGGGCCCGCTCCGCTCCCGTAACCCCGGGAACCTCCTCACGCACCGCGGTCTTTCGCAGAGATTTAGATCTCTGGCTTCGGGCCTCCCGCAGGAATCGGGGAGCAGCCCGAGCACCACGGCGGGGAGCAGGATGCTGCTTAGCGGGCTCCCACCCTCCTACCTGACGGCACTGCGCTGCGTGTGGACATCACTTGGCTTTTCTAAATTTCCAGTAAAAGTAACACAAGCTTTTGGCTTCACGTAGTTGTACTAGAGGAACATGAATGAGGAAAGAAAAGGAAAGAAAGAAAGAAATGTAAAAAACAGCGGTTTGGAAATACTGTAGGAAAACCTGTTGCCCATGAGCATTGAGCTCTGCTCCAAAATATTTTGCCTTCAGCAGCTTATAAATTGCAAAAGCACCTGCCAAGTGGAAATTTTCTTATTCAGTCATTATAATTTAATCCCGCTATGAGAAAGGTTAGCCAGGTATCAAAAACACCTATGGGAAACAAAGAGCCTAATTCTTATTAGAATTTACCCATCAAAACACAACCTGCAGCCCATTCTGAGAGGGCACCTCAAACAGCTGAGAGTTCTGTGTCCCTTTGACCATCCGTCCCTCAGTGTCTGGACACAGCAAATGGCTTACGCAGACAGCGAGGGTTTCCAGGGCTACTCAGCCAAACAGAAGGAAACAATGTGTTCTTGGGGACGCAGGAGAGGGCCTCTATCACTGGTCTGACTTGACTAGGGTTTCCATAGCAACAGACTCCAGCGCCCTCCAGCAGGGAGACGACGGAACAAAATGTGCTCGCTCATGGGGGGCTGCAGCTGGAGACCAAGAAAGTTCGTTTCTTTTTTTTCCCCTCAAAAACATCACTGACATATTCAGAAAAAATCCAATCAAAATTCCATTTAAAATTGAGGGGGGTGCTCCTTCCTGGTCTTCTACACGACATGAGGATGAAATTAATTTCTTAGATGCTTTTCCTTCCTCTTGCCAGCAATGTCAGAAATGTGCTTGATGGGATTTTACTTAGGTTGCAGGTTTCCAAACGTGACTCTGCTTGGGTATGGCACAGACACCATGCTGAGGGCGACCGCAGAGCAGTGTGCAGGGACCCGGGTGGCTTCCCAGCATGGGGAGCTGGAAGCCGCATGGGTCTGAGAGGACAAGGCAGAGATTTCAGCTGCGATGGCGACTCCCCGGTCCCGTCTGCTGTCCCACTGCAACTGGACTGGGAGAGGCACTCAGGAAGGTGTTTTCTTAGCAGCTTTTATAAAATGTTCTGCTGCAAAACTAATCCTACTTGTTGAAGAGAAATATCCATAATCTTAAGAAGAAAATCACAGCTTTGTCCATATCCCATTAGAAAAACAGGAGTGCTAATGATTTGTGGTATGTAAGCAGTGTCTCTTTGAGTTAACAGTATCCACATTAAATGTTCTTCTGCCTCACCACATTAAAATCACTTTGGAGCGTTCCGTTACCTGGATGTGCCATAAATTAACTTGCTCCCTATGGCCAGCCATTGTGGTGGTCCTCCGTGTTCCATGACTAACAAATGTGCAACCGACACTATAGTCAAATCTCCGCTCCAATTCGTGATTGGCTCCTTGTAGGGCACACCCAGTTCTCCATGTGTTGAAAGGTCCTGAGGTCATTGGGGGTGTGCCCTCAAAGGGACTAAGGAGCTCTTATGCAACCCTAAGCTGGTTCTCTGAGAGGGATGTTTCAAAGGACAAGCCCACCCCTCCCCTTGCTCCCTGACTTTCCCTTCCATCCTGCGATCCCTCTCACTTCTGTTTTCACTGTCAGCTGTGAGGTCCTCACAGAGCCAATGTGATGTCAGTACCGTGCCCTGAACCTCCAGAACCTTCAGCCAAATAAAATGCTTTTCTTTATAAGTACTTGCCCTCTGGCATTCTGTTATAGTAATGGGAAACTGACCAATATGAACTCAAGAAATTCAAGAAACACCAAGATTTGTCTTAAAACAGTATGCTTCCTATCTCAGTATTACTTCCATTTACATTTCTTTTGTTTAACATGGCAGGGCATATTTTTGTATGTTTATGAGCCAGTTATATTTCTTCCTCTAGGAACAGTCATTTCCTATCTGTCATCCATATTTATCATACAATAAAGTCCCAAGAATTGGGATTATGAGGATTTATCTATTCTGTTCCATTGATCTACCTACTCCAGTGAGCACTGTTTGATCACCAAAACAAAGACTACAATATCCATCTCACAGACCTAACCTTGAGAATTAAATAAATGTGGAATGCTTGGACCATAGGAGAGTCTAGTAAATTTCAGAGGGAATAAACTCACACCACCTGCTACAATATTGGCCTGTCCATCTTCTAACCCTCCAAACACTCCAAGGCAAAGCATGATTGATTTTCCTTGAATCTTGATATTTCACACACAGTAAAGAATTTGTGGTTCACCTCCTGGCCTATTTTTAAAGCTGTCTTTGTGATATGATTCACTCCCTTCCCCGAGACTCATACTTTGCATTTCCTGCTGGTCCAGCTGACAGCTCAATTTACACACACCTGCCAACGGTACCACTAATCTCCTGGCTTCTCCCCTCCCGCTTTCTCTAGGCTGCCTCCTCCAAGAGTCCAGACAGCTGTACCCAGGAAGTAGGGGCAGGGGTGGGGGGCTGGAAAGCCCTGTTTCTGGGGCATTTGGAAAGCCAAAGTCAACTGCAGCTTCCTCTGTTGCTATGACACAGGTGGACTCTGACAAGGATCAACATGTACTGGTTGCCATGGTGAGGAGGAAACTAAGGATGGTTTCTCAGTGCCCATTGGTCCCCGGCATGTCAGGTGGCCGGAGCTGCCAGAGAGTGCTAAGAGTCCCTCACCAAATCATTAACCTTTAAGCTCACATTCAATTGTGTGCACTAGGTCTGAGGGCCCTGCTGTACAAAAAGAGATCCGTGAGGAAGAAGAGAAATGTTGGGCCTCTTAGCAACCTAGGAACTAAGGGATTTAAAGCAAATCTTGTATTTTTTAAAAATGACTTGCTTGTATTTTTTCAAAGCAAAGTTTAACTCCATTTTAAAATGTTATTCGACTTGGGGCACTTAACACCCATTAGTCCAATATTTGTCAAAATGCTATAACCAAACCATCTGTGGTATCAGAATTTCAGGGGGCAGATCCCGAGTGTCTGCAGTTTTAACTACATTCCCAATGTCATTTTTAGGTAAACTGAAGTCAGAAAAACACTGCTTTAATCTAGCTATCTGATTTTTGAAATCTCATGGCAAATCAACAACTCTAGCCAATAGCACCCCCACTGTCCACTACCCTGGACGCTTTTCGGCACATCTTTCCATCCCCAGGGCACCCCAAGAGTTTCGTTCTTTGAAAGATATTTATTTGCCAAATAAATTGCACAGACTGAATAATAATAATTTCCCTACTTTCATCAGACGCATGTGACTGCTGGCCGTACCGGATGAGAGAAACAGTGTTAAAATGTTATACTGATGTAAACTTCATTTCAAACGGAGGAAAGCTGAGCTCCCCTGCAGGTTCAGCTCAGGTGAACATACGCTGACCACCAGACTTTCAGAGGCAAGAAAACAACTCGTGACCGCCAGTGCCAGCTTTCTGGACAGCCAGTGATCTGGCACCTGAGATGCGAACTGAAGACCCTCCATGGCACCCGAGAGCCCAAGCTGAGAGGCTGTAGGCTCAGCTTAAACATAAGCAGCAACAGGGTCTGTCCCCTTTCTAAGAAATACAAATTGATTTGTTCATTCACTTACCAGTAACCACTCTTCCCCCAATATGACCAGAACTCAAGAAAGTTCACAAAGGTCCATAGCATGATTTGAATCACAAATAGACAGAGCACAGCCTGCTCCCGATCTCCTAACAGCCCACCTCCCCTCCATCTCCCCTACTGAGACTTCTCATTTCAGCTCAGTGCCCAGCTGCCCGTGTCTGCCAGCTGGCCTTATAGGTAGGCGTAGACAGGTGACGAAGATTTGGTCAGTGAGAAGTAAATGCCGGCTATGTCAGCAATTCTAGGAAGTGTCCTTAACTGGGAGGATTAGTTGCATCCTTGTCTCCTTTTCCTTTTCCTACTGACTGGATGCAGACAAAGTGGCTAGAGCCACAGCAGCCACGCCGTGCAACTGAGGTGGCAGCATACATCAGAAGTCCTGATCATCATGGAGCTGCCACTCCAAACTTGGGCCTCCTACCCCAGATTTTACCAGATATGGAAAGACATTTTTTATTTAAGACACAAGTGTTTGGGATTTTTCCATGTCTCATAGTCAAACTTAATCGTCACTACTAATCCAAGGGGGAGGAAAACAGAAGAAACAGGCAAGAGGGCAAGAAAGAGAAAACACAAATATACCGTAAAGCCTTGTTATTTGCTGCGAATGACTTGCAAATCTGGCCCACAGCTTTCTGATGGTTGGTGTGACAGTAACAAGTCTAAGCACACAGTTCTCTGTGCTGCGGTTTAGTTCTTTCTAATGCCCAGAAAAGACACAAGGTCTAACCCTGATGTAAAGAACAAAGGCGCGTATCCCGAGTCTTCTGAAAGCCAACATCCATCATGCAATATAATTAACAACTGAATCATCTTCCTCGAGACAGAAACAATGTGTTCATGATGTTCTTTAATAAAGGCCAGGAGAATCAAAGTGAAGATAATTTGAAAGCACCTGCGTATCGGTTTATGTGTTACACCAAACTGAATGCTTCCTTCACCCACCCCTTACCAACGCGATCTGCTGGTAACTTAGAGAGGCGCGATCTGCTGGTAAGATAAGAAAGTGGTCTAAAGGCCAAATAGTTATATAAGCAACCTATATTCATGCTGCATACTGCCTCCACCAGTGAGATGGGAACTGATCTACTCTCCCTTCCACATACGCCATGCGACCTTTATGTTTATGACTTATTTTCTCCTCTGATGTGCGTGTGTGTGTGTGCAAGTGTGTGTTTGTGTGGTAGGAGGCACCGAGTCTGTGTGTTTTCACCTCTAGTCTCTCTATCTGTCTGAATACACGATACAAGTAGATAGAGGACAAAATTTAGACATGGAAGGCACAGGAACTATAAATTGAATATTTAACTTATGGGTCATGTGTCGCAGCTGTGAATACAAAGTAGCAAATGTCAGCAATTTATATCACATAAAGGAAACTAAAATGCCTTTCAACAGAGAGGCGGCAAGATAGCATCCCTGAAGCCACAAGCATAAATTTGCAAAACGTCTTGCCAATAGATCCCCATCCCTGCTCCATTGACTGCAGCATTTCAAGCAGAATCTCACCCCCTCCAAGAACATGCTAACCAAACCCAGATCTGTCTCTGGCCTGTGTCTGTTGCTGAGATGATTATGGGTGTCCAGGCAGGAAATGAGCAGTAAGTATCTCCCGCCTAAGACAGATGGTTATATACTTTGCATTTCATGTGGCCCTTTAGAACTCATGGCTAGGTTTCTTAAGGTAGTCTTTCCTGTAACCCAACATTTGCTTTGAGAAAAAGGATACACTAATTTTTGTTTGCTTGTTTTTTACACCAAGCATTATTTATTCTCTTGGTGTCAACACTCTTCCTCTGTTGGTATGGATCTCTGAAGGATGCCCAGTCATTCCGCGTAACCTGGATTCCCCCAAGCCCCTGCCCCGGTCAGACACAAAATGAAGTCTCTGCTATCCCTCAGAGAGGATGGCGAGCATTTGTCTCTCTTTAACTTAGCTGCTGTGCTCACCTAGGCTGCTACAGACTAAGTCTTCAGCACTCCCATCTCACTGGTCTATTTGTTATCTCCCCGCCCATTCAAAGCACCTTTTTATTAATATATTGAGTTCATAAGTTGGTTCTTTGCCCCACAAGAGGAATCTTTAATTAGGATCATTTGAAAACTACGTGAAATTAGAAAATGAGAAGTTTAGAAACTATCATCAATTAAAACTGCAAATAATTTTTTAATCAATTCTGGATATTTCCTTCCAAAAAGTTACTGTTCTATTTAGCAAACAGGAAAACTTTGCCTGCCATTAGCAATAATAGCAACAGCAGGCATAATAATTAATAGTAATGATGATGATTTTTTTAAAAAACATGAACCAGCATCTGGGGGGTTTTCATTACAAACAATGCTTTTATTTATATTATTATCCCCTTTGGTCTTCCACCTGGCTGAATGTGCAGGACAGTGGGTGCTTTTACTTCGTTGTGTTAGCTCAGGGCAGAGTGGCTCAGAGGAGTCGGGTTACTCTGGTTAAATCTCAGTTCAAATGTTTGTCCCCTGAGTGACCTAGACAAGTAGCTTAGTATCTCTGAACTTCAGTCATCCGTAAAGTGAGGGTGAAAACTGTTCCTCCCACAGGCAGAGGAGGGAAATGTGGTAACGGCATCAGGTGGCCCCAATACAATGCTCTGTTCGTTGAGGACAGAGACGTGCAGCGGCCTTCCGAGGGTCAGCGGCCTTATCTGCACAACCAGGGTGGAGCTGGCCTCTCACTGCAGACGCGCTTACCTGAAGCAGGTAACGTCAGTATTCTGCAGGCTTGACCTTTCTCTGCTTCTGCCATCCCATCGTCTTTGGGAACATTGTTCAAGAATGAGTAGAGTGTGGTCTCTCCATGGAAACGGAGGCGCAATGCGAACAACCAGTCGTCAATAAAAGAGTCTGTAAGTAATGAGAAAAACCCAGAACGAAGCCTGGAAACAAGCGCATCTCACACCGCTTCCTTCCGAGGCGCCTGCTCAGCCACAGGCCTCCTGCGCTCTGACGGGACAGGCACAACGCTGACGCCCACAGCTGGCCACAAGGGGGCAGGATGCCGCCAGCAAGGACCCTGGAGCCCAAATTGCTCTCCTGCAGCCCGCCAGGACGCTGCCTGATGTCTGACACCCAAGATGACAAACCAGAATATTCTAATCACGTAACCCCGAAACCTAAGTCAATGCCCAAAATCCTGTGACTGACACCCTTCTGCCTAATTGCTCGGCTCTTATTTAAGACAGTAAAACAAGCACTTCATCCGTCTTCACACACTTCGAGGTGACCATGAACTTATTCTGACGCAAATGACTAACTCTGCAAAAATCGCTATTTTCAAATCTATAAAGGAACTGAGAAATTTCAGGTGTTAACAGCAACCTTCCAGAGTCCCTGGGATATTCCTACTTCAATATTTTCTCATAAAGAGGAAATTAATTTTAAATATTCAAATCTAAATCATTTCTATATAACTCAACCACCACAACCATTTTAAAACCTGGATTTTCCTACCAACCTACCCATTTCTGAGCTGTCTTCTTTGTCTCTCTACAAAGGTGAATATTTCAGGACGACAGAGTAACTTAAACAATAGCCTAACTATATATGAGGTCTTATAGAAACAAATTATTTTGCAGTATAATTATCTATTTTATTAGAGATTATCTATTTTAATGGCCCTATTTTCCCAGGGAAGCAACTGGTATTGACAGAGGGTTAAATACCTTGCCTAAGATAAGACAGCAAATTAGCTCAAACCAAGACCCAAACTTATATCGCTTCTTAGGATAGTTGATAATCATGATGGCTTATTTAACCATGCCAGGAAAGTCATGATTTTCCTTTACCTTGTAGAACAAAAAATCACTAGGAAGAAAAGAAAAGATGCATCCAGTTTTCTGCTGTGTGACTTGAACAGTCTAGCCTGCCTGTGTACTACAAAATACGAATGAGACACAAACCATCTGAGCAGCATTGTGACTACCACAAGAGCAAAACCCTAACAATAAAATAAACCGCCAACGGACTAAATAGAAAAAGAAACTGCGGAGTGCACAGCCACTCGACTGGGAAACAAGACTGAGTAAAATCCGGGCAGAAGGAACAAACACCTCTCTGGGGATTGTGGAAGCCCTCGGCCCTCTCTCACCAGGTGTGACTACAACGTAATGTGTCTGATTTTAAAAGAAACACAACTTGCATGCGCACATCTAAGCGAACCCCATGTCCTCCAGCACAGTCTCCTGGGAGGCCGCCTGCTTCCGCGTGGATTCTGCACGGCTCCGACATGAGCTCTGCTGCAGGGGTTGTCTTTCGAGGGGCAGGAATTCTTCCGGACATCCGCTGTGCCCACAGAGCTGGTAGTGCCTATTGTTTCTGAAAAGCCCTCAGAGTCAAGTCTTGGGGAAAAGAGTGGCAACCAAGGTAGACACAAATCACAGGGTAACATTCCATTCAACAACAGGCTGCGGATGCACGGGTGGTCCCCTACGATTGCTGTGACAGAACCGAGAAGTTCCTGTCCACTAGTCACACTGTGGCCAAGCACAACCCATCACTCATGCGCTGTGGCGTCGCTGGTGTAAACACATCTACTGCACTGCCAATTTTAAAGCAGTAGGGCACGCGAAATGATGTACAGAGTGTGTGACAGTCAATAACAGTAAACAGAGTGCATGAGAGTTAATAACAGTGAGCAACGATGTGACTGATTTGCAGGCTGACTCTCATTTTTATCAACACTTTTCAGTGTAGTCCCTCAAACATAAGCTGATGGTAAAGCAGTTCACCCGGTCACACAGGCAGCAGCCTCACATGTCAAAGGCTGACGGTATTTCCAGGGCACTAGAAGGCCACGCTGGGTTCAGCGTAAGTACACTCTGTGACATCGGCCTGGGGACGAAACGGCCTAAAGCTGCGTTTTCCTGAATGACACATGCCCACATTCCAGAAGTGCGGCCATGATCCTCCTCAGGGACCCACTGAGTGCAGGTAGCCATTAGGTCAGTTCTGCCTTCCGGCTTAAATATGGGACCACACGGTTCATCAGGTGCAAAGACTCACCTTTATGAAGTTGGTCAGACTAAGGTCTTAACCAATGTTTTTGTTATTGACTTCAAAGTAAATGCTGCTTAATTCTTTCTGTCTCCCTGTCTCTCTGTCTCTCTGTCTGCCTCTGTCGCTCTCTCTCTCTCTCTGTCTCTCTCTCTCTCTCTCTCTCAGCTCTAGGGATTGGACTCGAGGCCATCGCACTGAGCTACATGTCCACCCTTCCCCCTTTTTAGACAAGATCTCACTAAGTCACTAAGTTACATAGGCTGGGCTCAAACTCGTAGTGCTCCTGCCTCAGCCTCCCAGACTGCTGGGACTATAGGCATAAGCCACCATGCTAGGCTTTAAGTCTCATTCTTAAACACTTTGTATCTATTGATAAGTTACTCTTTTGACTCCCAACTGGAGCCTACTTTCCTCCAAAGAAAGCCACTTCCTAAGTCAAATCTGCTATCATTTGACCATATTTGACATAGAAAAATCACACAGTTCAAGCTCATACATTTGATATCTCAGCATCTTAGTAACGATGGCACAAAGGAGCTCACAGTGCAGCTAATGTCCCCACATTGAGAAGGGCAATACTAGACGTCAGTACTGAATTTCCAGCACTTACAACACCAACAGCCTCACAGGAGGTAAACGTCTTTGTTCTCGCTGAGAGTTCTACTTTTTGCGCATTTACAGTTTTTTTCACCATCTAATTTATTCTATACATTTTGAGGGTTTGGAATGTTCTGCCAAGCCCACCGACAAACAGCCTTTCCCAAGCAGGGTTATTGTGTAAAACCCACCAGTCCCACCCCAAGCAACGCTGAAGATTGTTACCTACATGTGGTGTTTGGAAGCTGACGTGCCAACCCGGTCCCTGGGTCCTGGGCTCGGTAGATGGGCTGGAGGACCTGATCTGGGCCTGAATGAGTCCATTAAGGGACAACAGGCCCCCCCCCTTCCTGCCTCCCTTCCGCAGGGCAGAGGGGACCCAGCAAAGTGACTGTGAAGTGAGGCTGCTCTTTGTTTTTAGTTTGTTCCTTATGTTTATTGTAAGAATACGGTTCCCGAAGCCCGTCAGCCCTGACAGACTTGGGCTCCGATTGTTTCTTTACACCCAGGCTGGCATCCACTTGAATGTTTGGAAAGCTTCATCCGGACTCAGGCTGCCGCACAGAGCCGTGGGGATTGCTCGTGTTTGGCGGTCTGGGAACCCTGTGTCTGTGTCCATCTCTTACCGGAAACCTCTCACAGTGAAGGAGCTGCGTCCCCCAAAACCCGCCCTGATGGGTGCAAGGGCCAGCAGAGCCCGCAGACCCCGCACCTCTGTGGGTGACTGCAGCTCCCTTTGGGGCCCGGCCTGCCCCACTCTCCTCTCCTACAGCCACCATCCTTGGGGGAAGTCGCTCTGCCCGCTCCGTTGTACTGTGACGAACTCTGAATTGTTCACCTGTGTCGCAAACTGAAAAGCGCAGGGCTGGGCGGCTGCAGCACCCGTCTCCGCCGGGGTCTTCCTGACGGTCCTGGCCTGCCGGCCGTGTCCCAAGGCCTCCGTGTCCGTGCAGGAGCTGTTCAGCTGGGGGCTGCAAGGTCCTTGTTACCACCCCCCAGAAAGGTATTTTATGGGAGTTTTTTTATTTTGGTTTGTTTCTTTTTTATTCGTTTGGTGTTTTTTGAGACATAGTTCAGGCTGGCTTTGAATTCACTATGTAGCCCAGGGTGGCCTTGAACTTGTGGCAATCTTCCTGCCTCCACCTCCTGAGTGCTCGGATTATGGGAGTGCGCCAGCCCTGTGGGGTTTTTAAACAATTATTTTATGAAGGCATTAGCAATATCTCTTCAATAATAAAACATTAGAAATCATTGCTAAAGAAAACATCATATTCCCTGAATTACCAGTTAACATCTTTGCATAGATCCTTCTGCACACAAGTATTTTATTGTATATATGCATATATCTATAAAGTCATATAAATGTATATATAAAATCAATCATTTTCTCCATGTTAAAAATTTTCTTCTAATCTAGTATTTTTCAAATATCCTCTGTATTAGCCAGTATTCTCTAGAGAAACAGATACAATGGTAGATATATGAATATTTGAGAGCTTACAAATTGGCTTCCTCGGGCTTCTTACAAGTCAGGCGTGGAAGCGTGCAGAGGGTCCGTCTGCAAGCTGGAGATCCGGAGGGCCCAGCCAAAGGTCTGGAGGTCCGAAGGATCCAGGCGAAGGTCTGGAGTTCCAAGGATCCAAGTGAAAGTCTGGAGTTCCTCCAAAGGAAGCTTCGATCCAAAGAAACCGGGCAGCTATATCCCTCTTCATTTCCCCTTTATACCATCTAGAGAATGGGGCGCCCTACGGTGGATCTTCCCCACCACTTCTAGGGTGGAGAATTGCTAAGCCAATTTAATTAAGTTGACACTTCTTAAGTGACACATTTAAGTTGACACATTTAATTTAAACAAGTTGACACAATCAATCAACCATCACATCCTCTATTGTTCCAAAAGTCCATCTTGGACCCTGGTGGTATCGGGTCTCTTCTAAGCTGAGCACTGCCCTGAGACGCACACGGCCCGCCTGTCCGGCCTGTGCTCTGCGGGACTCTGAGGCCGAGCAGCTCTCCCGGCCATGCTCCTTGCAGGCCAGATTCAAGGTTCCACTTCTCGGCCGGGATCCTCCAGAGGAGCAGCACGCCCTACCTGGCGCCTCTTCAGGAGCTGCCAAGCGGTCACCTGCTCCATCAGCGACTTGCTCATCAGCACCAGAGGAGGGGCCCGGTCTAGCCTGCAGGAAATAAGCTTCGCCCTGTGCTTTGACAAGTTATTTTCAGCACTCTGAGCCTCAGTAGCCAACGTCCTGATGCAAAAACCCACAAGGTACATACGTGAGTAAATACCAAAGAAGAGACGACCGAGCGAGGAGGAGAGAGCGCGAAGAGCGAGGCAGCACTCCGGCCGAAGGAGTCTGACAGCGCGGCGTGCTGCTTTGCAGGGTACCCAGCTGGGTGCTGCAGCTGGGCACCGACTGGCCAGCTGGGCCTGGGGACGGACGGCGCGTGAGGCCTGCGCCAGGTACACATCAAGGTATGTAGGCATATAGATATTTTCTCTTCCCGAAAAGCTCTTCACGGGAGATCATCCAGCGTTTCGTTAGTCAGAGTGACTCTGCCAGGCTCACGCACGTGAGCTCTGCAGAAGTGAGAAACAACATGACCCTCCTCGGCAGAGCCCATCCAAGTCCTTGAGCAGCGGTCCATGGAGCCCGGGAGCATCAAAGCAACTAAGCGACAGCCGGGGCCATGAGCTCTCTCCATCCTGGCGACAAGGACTGTGACAAGGGACCCACGTGGGTGATGGTCTTCCTTGAGCTGTAGCTTCCCAGTTCACTGCCAGATAGGTGACAACAAATGGGGCTCCTCCAAGTGCTACAGGAAGAGGACACACAGGAACACCGAGCTGGGGGTCTTGTTAGCACACTCAGTACACAGCATGCTGCTTGGTGTCTCGATATGAGAGAGACACAACACATTAGACGTTGTCAGTCCTCAGAGCACAAGTGGAAAGGCTCAGAAGGAAGACGCTTCTGCAGCTGTTCGCTTCTGGGACCCTGAGCAAAACATCTGCACAATAAATCAGAGTCAGCATGCCTCTGTCTGAGGCTTCCAGGATGGCCCGATTTCCAGGATGATAAAAAAGGATGTGCAGTTAACCTGGATAAGGAAAACTGGCCTGGGGTGCGAGAGAAAAATAAATGCCACATATCCTGGAGGTCACACAAACACGAATACACACAGAGGCAGAATTTGGTCTCAGCACTGTAGGTTCAGACAGTTAAGAAAGATCCACGCGCTCTCTGGTCTACCCTGCCCTGTAGGAAACAGACTGGGAAGGGCTCTGGGGGCATCTGCAAACATCAGACCAAAGCGATTTTTGAGTACTGAGAAAAAGGGACTTTGCATGGTGTGCTAGACGCACACCCTCAGCCAAATGAAGGCAGCAGCTTCTGTCTCAGTGACCAGCTGGGGCTGGGTGTCACTCAGCGGCAGAGCACCTGCCTAGCATGCACAAGGCCCTGGGTTCCATCTCCAGCCCCGCAAAGAAATAAAATAAAATAAATGGCCCAACCAGGTACATTTTCTCCTAATGGACATCAAGCTCAAAACTAAAGGGGAAAAATGAGCGCAGAGCTTAGAAAAAGGCATCCCAGGGCCTGTTCCTCCTATCATTTGCTGCCTTTCTAAATATTAGCAGCATTCCAGCGGCACCGTGGTTTTCAAAGTACTCATCCCTTTTGCCTTTTTTGACACTCTCAACCACCGCACTACTTTTCTTTGGGAGATGGGTTTTTATATAAACAGTGAAGTGGTTTTCTTTTTATTTTCTTTCTCCTTATGTAACTAGGGATACTAATTTTTTTTTAAATTTCTTCATGGCTTTTTAAACTTGGTTAAAATCACTTGGGAAAAAAATCAGGATGAGAGAATAAAATATTTCCTTACTTACCCATTGGCCTTAGAGACTAAAGAAATCTATTTCCCATATCCTGTTAATATTTTAAGTGCATTTAAAATATTCACTGGGATGCTGTAGGTTTTCTTTGTATCCTAGCTGAACTTCATTTTTTTACTCTAAGCTTAGCCGAATGTCCTTAATTGCTTTACTCACTTAAGATATTTTTTAAATAAGTGAACACTGGTTTCTTTTCAGTAAACAGTGATCTCTGAATTTCCTAACACAAGTCTCTGAAGCTAGAACAAATACTTGGCAACACTTAGGTTGATGGACACACACCAATTAAACTGTCTTCCCCAGGACAGATTTTTGTCCCTGGCTTAGGAGTCTCTGTAGTAGATGACAGATTTCTTACAAAGAAGAACTAACATTCATCTCAGCTTTCATTTTTCATCCTTAAAGCTGTAGAAATACCCTCTCTGATATCAGTGGAGTATTCATAGAATAAATTTTCCCTGGACCTTGTATTAGTCAGCCATTTATCACTGTAACAAAATACCTGAGGCAGCTCACATATGACAAAAAAGGTTTATTTAGCTCACCATTTTAGAGGTTCAAGGACATGGTGTGTATGTCAGCTCTGCTCTGTGAGGACCCTCTCAGCTAGATCACATCATGGCAGACGGCAAAAGTGAGAGTGTATGGGAACAAGTAATCATATTGCCAAATGAGAAGGAAGAGAACAGTGTGGGACCAGGCTCAGACTTTTATAACCACCCTTCTTCAGGAGCTACCAAGGGGTCCTGAGAAAGCTACCTTAATCCCTCAACTGACCTAAGAACCTCCCAAAAAAGTTTCCAGCAGCTCTCACATGACCACACTGGGAATCAAGCCTCCAACACATGGACTTTGGGGCACAAACCACAGCACCCTCCACTCCGGACCCCGTGGGTTGTTAGCTGAAGGGGGCCCAACCCCAACAGGGCTGAGCATCTCCTGTAAGTCTCTATGGACTCTCAAGGATCAGACCTCTCAGGAATCTTATTTAAAGCACAGATTTCCAGACTTCACTTCCGGAGCAGAGTCCATGAATCGGCATTTCCAGCAGGCTCCTGACCCCACCCTGTGGTTCTTGGAAGGCACTTCGACAAATGCAGCTCCAAAAGCATTAATCCCGTGGCTTTCGATCCATGTTTGTCCATTCATTTATTCAACAAATGGTGGTCAGGCATCTGCTATGTGTTGGATGTCACTCAGGGGCAGATAAAATTTACACGGCCTTGCCTTCAACAAACTTACAGTCTAGAAGGAGAAAGGAAACAGGAACAAGGGTAACTACTGAAAGGTATCTGAGAGGGCCAGTACCCCATTACAGGACCCCAGAGGACACCCTATGATAGGAAGAGGCGTGGTTCATGGAACAATGAGCCGTGCATGGAGCCAGAAAGATTGCAGAGTACTGAGACACAGGGAGGCAGAAAGGAAGAGGCATTCTGAAGCAGAGGAACAGACTGAGGACGTGTGGGGGCTCGTATGGTGGATGGAGGCGGAGTCGTTCAAGCTGCTCAGAGCACGGGGTGCAGGATCTTATAGGAGAGCAGCCAGATCCTACAGGGCTTTGAATGCCAAGTCAGAACACGGCCACAGGTAGGAGCTGAGAGCATTACCTGGGAGGGGTCAGCTGTGAGCAGAGCGGAGCCTGATCACAAGCTGCAGCACCAGGTTCCCTGGGCCTTCCCCAGGGGCAGGAAAGAAAAACGACTGGGCTATTTCTCTGAAGATCCCTCGGCCCCGCCTCCAGCTGGGAGACCCTTCTTTTACTCCTCGGCACAAGATGTCCAGAGCAAGCTCACACCTCGGCCTCCAGGGACCCCTCAGTGATCACAAAGGGCTGGAGCTGTTACCGGTGCTATCCTCACAGAGCCCAGAAGTGCCCCTCGAGACAGAAGGGTGAGGAAAGACTGTAGGGCGAGAGTGCTTCACGCCCTCACACCTTCGTCCTCTTGAGAACACTGGGGAGCATTCACCAGGAGTGCTCCAGCTCACACACACACACACACACACAAGGGAAACCAGAGCAACACTCAACCAGCAGGATGAAAATAAAGACTCGGTAGTATTATCACTAGGCTTTCCCAGCGAAATTTCCCACACCCAGTTTAACGAATGACTTTTATTTATGTGTATAGCACTGCATATGATTCTTTGTCCACCCTAATAATCTTCCCAAGGAAGAGCCAGACTATAAATACTCACTGTATTATTCATTCTTTTGCAGTCGTTGTAGTTCTGTTTCCAGCACACCGCTGCCACCTCACCCCGGACAGAAAGCCCCCCGACCCGCCTCAGGGGCTGACTGTCATCTGCATATCAAAGGGTCCTGTGGAAATACATAATTAGGAAGCTAAAGCTATGAATGCACTTCAGAACCACCCACAGTTCAGACTCCAGGAGCAACAAACATCAATAAATGCAACCGCCACCCTATTTTTCACCTGAATCTAATCAGAAATACAAAACATGTGCCAGAGATAAACAAATTATAATCAGAAGCGGTACCCGGGAGAAGCAGGGGGAAGGTAGGGTCGTTTGTCCAGGTAGGGTCATTTCTCCATGAAACTTAATCAGAGGCAAATAGTTTATACTTTTTCAGGGAAAGGAAAGAAGGTGGAGCTTTTTTTTTCCTGTTTGCTTCATGACACCAGTACAACCTTTAGCAAGCGCAAAATGTCCCCTTATGACCCTTTTGTACATCTAATAGTGTTAACAGCCACTATCTGAGGGGGGAATACCACGCCCTCTGCCCTGACGAGGAGGATTGTCAACAAATGACACAGAGACAAACAGCTGCCCAGTCCTGCAGCCAGGCTGGTCTGTTCCTTATGGGACCTGATCACTGCGGGTCGTGACTCAGGAGGGGACAGGAAGAGCCACTCGAATGCTCACGTCGGCCTTTGCATAAACAGCGGCCCACAGCGAGGATGTAACCTCATTCGTGCTTCCTCACACCGAGCCCTGTTTGGAAGAGTTGGCTAACTGGAGGACAATGCGGCCCCACAGCGCAAAATTCGTTCAGAGGAGCATATGGCCAAAGATGTTCCCTGCCCCGTCTCGGCAGAACACAGTGGTGTTGTCCTTCCTCTTTCATCCCATTCACAGACTATCTCAGGGGTCTTGGGACTGCTCCAACCCAGGTCGGAGGGAAGGCCAGACCTCCACCAGTTCACATCTCCGTGGAGACCGGGAAAGGCTGTGGGCTGCAGCTGACAGAGCTAAGGGCACAGATGAGGGATCTTGAGCAGGAGGCCAGCTGCAAGCATAAAACACTCAGGGAAGTTACCCACGCACACACACACATATGTTAGTGTATGCACACACACTCGCACGGGAGCTGCCGCTGCTGAAAAACAGGCCTCCTTAGAGGGATGCTCTGGTAGGATGGCCCCGCTGGGATAAATCCTGGGGAACCTCCATTTCGGACCTAGGGAAAGGGGCCTGGAGTGTGCTGTTCAGTGCGATGGTGCTGGTCACATACGGCTGCTGAGCACAGGAAATGTGGCCAGCCTGCAAGGAGACTCAGATGTGCTTTTAGCCTAAGACACACGGGACTTGAAGATTTAGTACAAAATAAAGAATGCCAAGTATCTCATTCATAATGCTATATGATCAAAATTAAAATGAGAATATGTTGGGGTGCGTTCATTTCCTATTGCTAGAGTAACAAATCACCACAAACTCAGTGGTTTAAAAGAGTAGAATTGTATTATCCTGCAGACTAGAGACCAATTCTGAAATGTGTCTCAATGATCTAAAACCAGGTGCTGACAGAGCTGCGTTCATTCTGTTTTCTTGCCTCTCCAGGCTTCTAGAAGCCACCTGGATTCCTTGGCCTGTGCCCTGCCCCTTCCATGCCAGCAACACTCCACCTACTGACCATTCCGCTGTCAGTCTCCCTGACCACAGCCAGGAAAGGTCTCTGCTTTTAAAGGCTCGTGTGATTAGGCTGGGTCCACATAATCCAGAACTCTCTCCTCATTTTAAGGTCTTTACCTTAACCACATTGGCAAATCCTTATGAAGTAGCATTGACACAGGGCGGGGGGTCCCAGAGTCTGGCTGTGACTCTCTGTACCAGGTTCTTGTTCACCACGAGCAAAAATTTGAATGGATGAACTTAGGGCTGTAAGGAAATTTATTCAAGTAACAAAAGCAAAGGAAACCGGCTCCACCACTGGAATGAAATAGCCACTGCCGCCGCCAGGGAGTTAGGGATCCAGAGGAGGGAGGGGAGGATGGGGAGTGAGCTAAAAATAGAGTACGGGTTAGGGAGCAGGGGCAAGAGGGCCAAGAGCACGAGCTGGTGGTACTGTTTCCACTTCTGTCTCATTCCTCGCGAGAGTTTTCCCGATCCTGTGAGAGGAGGGCATTTGGATTTCACACCCTAGGTTGACATCAGGTGTAGGCCACTCGCTTAGGTGGTGTCCATCTTCAACAGCTCAAGCCACACCCTACTCCTGCCTCAAGCATAAAGTCACGTATTCACAGGTGGCAGCAGTTAGGACCTGTACATCTTTAGGGGTCCGAATTCTACTTGCTACATGTGCAGACTGGGTTAAATTCAATATATTATTAAGATTAGTTTCACAGTTTCTTTTTCTTTTTAAAATGTGTCGCCTGGACAATTTTAAATTACATATGTGCTTTATATTTCTTTTTTTTTTTTTTTTTTTTTTTTTTTTTTTTTTTTTTTTTTTTTTTTTTTTTTTTTTTTTTTTGGTGCTGGGGATTGAACTCGGGTCCTTGTGCTTGCAAGGCAAGCACTTTAACCACTGAGCTAAATCCCCGGCCCTTATATTTCATTTTTAATGGGCAGCATTGGCCTAAAGCCTTTGTAACTCTTGAAAACCACAACGCTGACCACCCTAGGAGACTCAGACAGCTGGAGCACAAGGGTTCGACCTTGAAGTGACCTTCGCTCCCAGCTCACAGACGCCTGGCATACACTCGGGGCTGTGGAGAGGTCAGGCCTGCTTGCAGCGGATTGTCGCTAGCATTCCTGCACACTCTGTACACATCTGTTTGGATAATTCATTCCATGGTTGCCCTACTCGTGTGTTAAATGCCAAGCTGCGGCTGCTCACTCATCGTCAGTCAAGGGGAGCTTCAGATCGATCTCCCAGCAGTGGTAATGAGTTTGCACTGATCTGCACACCCAGCCCTTCGCCCTTTCCCAGTCTCCTGGTGAGTCACGGCTCCACCAGCAAGCCCGGTGGACAGGTGTGCCCGCCTCAGAGGCCAAGCTCGAATGCATGCACCACCAGCTAATCGACTTCCAAGTTCGTAGATTCTCCTTTGTTGTTGTCACTGTGTGATTTTTAAAAAGCACACTGATTAGAAGAATAAAAAGTTAGAACCATGTCTCAGGGTGAATATTTAGAAGCCTCCCGGAGCTCGCACATATGCCCCCACACATGACCACTGCGCATGCGTGCTGAGTACCCTTCCGGTTTTATCCTCTCCGGGCAACACACGTCCTTGAAGAGTCTCTGTTCGATGACCAGCAAGCCCGGAGCCTTTGCAGTCCCGTTCCACATCAGGAAGATGCACAAGCCTGACCGCCTGCGTTTGAATCACCTCAGGTTACAACCCAGCCTCGCTCAAAGAAAGTCAGGAAGTACGTAGAATTCTTACCGATCCATTAAAAGTCCCACCGAGACGTGTGCCCATCCTGGAGAAGGACGCTCAGGACCTGCTTTCTCACACCCCCTCCTCTCTGTCCCAGGCTGCTTCCGCTGGGTTTGTGCACATGTTTGCATATGCATGCACGTGTGTGTGCACTTTGAGGGTGCAGTCCTTCATCGGCCTGCCGTTGCCACCTCTCTGTGCAGATGAGGCAGCTGAAAACTGGTGCTGCCTGTTGAACTGTGTGTCCCACCGTAGAGACGGCTGCCTACCAAGCTCTCGGTTAGGCGCACAGATCACCCAAGTACCCGTCGCTGGTGGAGCTCGGCGGCACTTCTCCACGCCCCTACGCCCCCTAGTGGCAGAGGCCGTGCCCTGGGGGGGCGCTGCTTTCCCGCCTGGCTGGTGCAGCCTCCTCATCCAGCCTCCCTCTCCTCTGCCACGCGATCTGCCACCTGCCTTGCTGGATACCAGGTGACTGGGCAGAGGACGATGCACCCAGCACCGCCAGCCTCGCGGATGAAGGGCTTCATTTCCTGAACCATCAGCACCTCCGAAAGCCATCCAGGCCTTTGTCCTAGGTTCCAGGAGGTGGTAGTTTCATTGTATGTGTCCACTTGAGTGGGCCACGAAGTGTCCAGATATCTGGCTGAACATTTTTCCTGCTGTGCTTCTGTAAGGGTGTTTTGGGATATGACTGACATTTAAATGGTAGACCGGGTAAAGCACGTGGCCTGCTCGGGTGTGGGTGGGTCTTGTCTGATCAGTCAAGGCCTGCATAGAACAAAGAGGCTGATTTTCCTGCAAGCGAGAGACCATCCTTCCAGTCTGGCAGCTCTGATTCAGACTCAGATTGCAACGCTGGCTGCTCTGGGGCGTGAGCCTGCAGAGCTCCAGAATGAAACTAACCTCTGCTCTCCCAGGCTCTAGCTCGCTGGTTCATCCTGCAGATACTGAAACTCGCCAGCCCCCATAATCATGCGAGCCAATTCCTTACAATGACTCTCATCCTCTGTGTGTGTGTGTGTGTGTGTGTGTGTGTGTGTGTGTGTAAAACACACACAATCCGCTAGCTATTTCTCTAGAGAACCCTGATATCCAAGGTCGCCCTCAGACCTCAGGCACAATTTTGCAACCACTCTCCTGGGGGTAACATGCCAAGCTGCTTCCCTGCCCCGGGGGCTGGAGGAATATTGCTGCTATCCAGGAATCCTGCAGCCTGCTGTCTGCCCCCTTCTCTGGCCTCTGTAAACCGTGAGCTCTTCAGGAATCACCTCAAAACCCATTCGGACCCCTGTGCTGAGCTCCCGCTGGTGTCTACCGAGTTGAATCTCCGGGCGCCAGGTCGACCAGAAGGAACAGCAACTACTGTGCAGGCATTCGTACCCTCCCAGGGAGACTCTAACGTGTTTAGCTTCTACAGACTTCCCTCTGGGGACCGTCTCTCAAGTCTTTGAATTTAATTATACACAATTAAGCCAGTTGTTACTGCAACTGTCATATAAAACACACATGTGACTCAATATTTGTGTAATTGCAACCTAAGGGAAAAAAAGAGTACTGATAGAGGAAATAAAACCAGGAAAACCTTACATAGATTATTCCCATTATAAACAAGCAAGCCATAAGTTTTCTAAGGAGAAAGTGATGCCCCAGAGCCATGTCAAAGAGAAAGCTGTATTTTGCAGCACTAGGCAGCACACATTAGAAGATGGAGTCACAAAAATTTCCCAAAAAGTACCAAAGAGAAACACACACACACACACAAACACACACACTTGATGAGCTAGAAGAGGGAAATATAAGTCTTTGAGAAAATCAACCCAGGAAGTCAAACAGCCAATGAGTAGAAGTTCTAGAAAGAGAACAACAACAACAAAAAAGTGAACAAAATTATGAATAACTATGACAACAATGGTAACACATTTCAGATCGAAAGTTCTCAGCCTAATGAATGTATAAGAGAACCACACAAGTGGAATTCCAAAAACTGAACAGCAGAAGAGAGTCCAAGAGCACCAGAGACAGATAACAACTCCTGTGCAGAGAACTGGCTGTCAGAACAGCATCAGCATGAAGGTGGAAGGTGGAACATTATCGCCAAAATGCTAAATGGAAGTTGCCTTCAATTTAGATCTCTACGATGATCAATCTAGGGAACGAGGAGAGGATTAGTTTCAGATACCTTCTCAAAAACCTACTTCCTATGAACCCCTTTTAGGGAGGCTAAAGGCAGACATGTCTTAACAAAATAATATGATCACTTCCTGCCCCGGGCACTATTGAAATGCTTTGTGAATATCACAATCATTGGTTTCCTCATCACAGTCCTAGGAGGTGAGCACAACCATTATTTCCCCTCCGTCTTATTGAGAGAAAATTGGGCAGAGGGAAGTTAGGTGATTTGTTCACATCTTTCAGGTACCCTGAAGGACGGAAGACTGGAAGACTCAGGGGCAAGTCACTGGTTGATACATTTTCTGACATATATACTATATATGTGTCGGGTTATTTAGATTTGATTATTTAGAAAGTGAAACGGATCAATGCGTGATGGACTTTATGGAATGTGGTCACAGCATAGTGTTTATCTCCAAAAGCTGATGTAATAATATAAATGTTGATTATTGATCTTATTTAAAATGTTTTGATACACATAAATCAGGAAAAAAGGATAAAGTACATGTGGTGTGGGGTAGCAAGGAGACACAGTGAAGGAAAGCTAACCCCTCATTAGGATTTACAGACAAACAGGCAGACAATAAAAAATGTTTGAAATCAATAAATCAAGAACTGGCAGTAATATAATGTTTAGCCAAACAGCAGCAAATACTGAAATAAACAGTTAAAGGTTTTTAAAAGTGTCTTTGGTAAGTGGGACACTAGGCTAGAGAGGGATGGGAAACTTTAGTACTACCTAATCTTGAAAAATATGCTTTACAAATCAAATGTTATTATTTTTCAATTATATACAAAGAGAAGGTGACTAACAAGAAGTATGGACAAAGAATGCCAACACCAAATAGATACACTTCCAGAATTCAGATATGTCAATGACTTTGGAAAGATGTTTGTATACTCTGGCATAACATATGAAATGTGGACTATTAAGTATGATAAGACAGAAAAAAACTTAAAACATGCAGCCATTAAAACCTTTTTATTTAGCATATCATACAAATTAATTGCTCAATCATATACATGTAGCATACAGCTTTGAGATTTCTTGAGTTTAAAATTAGAGGTGAAGTTATCATTTGGGTGTTATAAGAGGTATGTTAGGTTTAAATTTTTTCCTTTAGATCTTTTTCATTTTTATAAATTTTCTTCAATTTTCATACATTGCTTGTAGTGTAAAAAAGTTAAAGGAGGGTTTTTTAAATTAATTTATTTTAATGGTACATTACATAATGATAACATTCATCATAGGGGATTTGTACCTGTACATAATATGAGGAGGTTTTTTTTTTAAGGCCTTGGCAATATATTTGGATTTTAAAATGACATTCAG
>PVJO010005437.1:0-12311 GCA_004026905.1 Hystrix cristata | reverse complement strand
CGTCATCAGAGTCACCAGGCCACAGGCCGCAGGCCGCAGGCTGCCCAGGGTGCGTGAACACAGTGCGTGGTGACATAAAGTGGAAAAGAACAGGGCTGCACCCTCTTCAACACACAACTCCAAGCAGACGGGGCGGGGCACAGAGTGAAGTGGTAGGAGACGCCTCCCCGAAGAGCCGCTGCCCGTGCAGGCAATGGGCCCAGGAAAATCAGCCGAGGGGCCCACCAATTTCCGCTCTGCCTCTCCGGCCTGCGGCTTGCAGGAGTTTCACGTCAGAGGTGACTCGATGGAGCCTTCTTCCCTCACTCGTAATTTACTTAAATGCCAAAAATCTTAACGCGGGCTGTCAGCAGCTCCGTGTAACATTTAACACATGTGACCTCACTTGCGTCTCTGAGTCTCTTTAAGTGCTTTAAAAACACATTATCATCTCATCTGGTTCTGTGGCAGGGCCTTAAAGAAATGCCATTTCTCAAGATGAAATGTTACATGAATCACAGCAGCAGAGTGGTGGGATGGGCACCCGCAGCACACACAGTCAAGAAGTCTGCTCTCTGAACAAAGGGAAGATATGCCTGTGGGCTCCAGCACCCGGCATCACCTCCCAGGGACACAAAACTCCAGTTCAAAAGTAGACTGCCGATTCCTGGGTCATCCTGGAGTGGTCCCCGAATTGCTACACAGCAGCATGTCCTCGTGTGGGGGAGGATCTGAAAATGACCCCGGATCTGGGCGGGCTTTCAAGGGTGCAAGGCTTCCAGGAGTAGAGACACTGCCCCTGAGCTCTGGCCCAACACCCAAGAATGCCTTGAGTTAAAGGTCTGGACAGATGGCAGAACCAGGCTGAAACGGACCCTCAGCCGTCGTTAGGCAAAGCTTTCACAAGACGTCTTTGCAAGGACCCACAGAGTCCCAGGACAAGGCCGGTTCCGAGGGCCCCTGAAGGCACCAGACACCCCAGAAGTCAGCATCATCAGCCCCCGTGAAATAGATCCACAACGGAGGGTTCGAGCACAGCTAAAGTAAGAGATACTCAGGACAACCTCACACCCTGACAACACCGACTAAATTGTTCTGAGTCCAGCCCGTGTCCTGGATCAAATCCAGACGCCTGGCCCAGACTTCACTCTCCCTGCCACGTCACCTCTGTCTCCATCACGCATGACACCGCTGTGGGTCCAATGCTCCAGTCTGGGGGCTTGACTCTCCAGCACTGGCCTCCTCTTCCACCTCTGAGCGGGCTGTCGCAGGCTGCAGTTTGCTGAAGGACAGAGTGCGTTCTTGACAGCTTCCCTGGGCTGACCAGGAAGTACTCACTTGTCCCCATGTGAATGGCACCGTAGTCTTCGCTGTCCAGCTGGGATGCAGCCCCTCTGAGACATCCACTCTCCTGACTTGACGGGAAGTCCAAGGCTCACGCCTCCAGCCTTGCTTCCTTTCCTGGGTGATCAGGTACACAGCAGCTCGAGATGGGGGGGGAGCGCTTAGCAGCTGGCTTCCCTGCTGCCATGCTTCTCGCAAGGCCATCTGCCCACCCCCATTGCTCTGCCACACACGGGTCCCACGGCCAGCCTCCCAAGCGGGCTTGGAGGGCTCCCCAGGCTCCCAGGCACCCCTATATTCGGTCAACCTGGTGGAAAAGGTAGGCTTGACATTCTTCAGGATCTCTCCACTCATGCCTGAAACCCAGACTTCTTCAGACCTTAAAAATCCAGCCTCACTCTGGAGCCAGGCTGCTCCTCCAACCCTGGATACACAAAGCATTTATTCACTTATTCTTATGTCCCAGTACTCTAAGGATTGAATCCAGGGCCTTGGCACTCAGTTACATCCCCGGCTCTTTTTTGTTTTTTCTTGAGACCCGGTCTGACCTAGTTAACTAGGTTGCTCAAGGTGGGCTTGAACTTGCAATCCTCCTGCCTCAGCCTCCCAGGGTGCTGGATTACATGCGTGTGCCACACCTGGCTTCATTTATTTTTCTCTTATAATGGAGCTTAATGGCCAGTGAGGAAGCATTTGATGGTCCCAAAGGATCAGACTCCAGACCCTAGGAATTAGGAAAAAGTTATTTCTGTTTCCTAAGGGATGAAGGAGGACGAAGAGCAGGATCCATTTCAACGCCCCGTGAGGGCCATTTCAGATTCTTTTGTAATGTGTTTGTTCATCAAACATTTATGGAGCCAGCTATTGGCTCTCAAAATACCAGGGGTACTCGCGGGCCGAGAAACCCGTCCTGTCCTGGGGCGACCTCCCTGCTCTCTGAAAGCAGCGGCCCTTCCGCCCGAGTCCCGGGTGTGCGCACGGAGCAAGCTCTCCTGTCTCCGGCTGCCTGTCAGTGACTCCGCTTCTCGGCGAGAGGAGTGTGCGCCGGGTGTCGCAGGGCCGTCTCCCCCGCTGCACACCGGTGGCCGCGTGTCCCCACAGCCGAGCGGCTGCAGAGCTCAGAATCCTCGCAGCGGTTCCGCTCAGAGTGACCGCAAGAGGCCCGCGGGGCCCGCGGTCACAGGGAGTAGAGACGACAGGCCCGGAGCGGTCGTGCAGTTTCCGGGGCAGGGCTAGTCCCGGGGAGAAGACCCGGGTCTCGCGGGGGTGAGTCATCGCCACACCCGAGTGGCTGCCGGCTCCCGGCCTCGGCACTGCGCTCCCTTCTTCGCAGCGGCTGCGGAGAGGAGGGGCTGCCCGCTGCGGGCCGAAGGGAGGCCCTCCAGTCACACCCCGGAAAAGACCGATTTCTCCTTGTTTTAAATGTGCAGTTGCTTGGAACCCTTTTCTTATTCTAAATAAGTATTTGTTGTTTGCAAATAAATATTTGATTTTTTTTCCCAAGACTGGGATTGAACCCAGGGCCTGAATTGAGCTACGTCCCTGGCCCTTTCTTTTTAGTTTTTTTTCTTTTCATTTTTTTAATTTTCTTTTTTTTTTTTTAATTTTTGAGACAGTGTCTTGCTAAGTCACATGGTTGTCCAATATGAGCTTGAATTTGCAGCCCTCCTGTCTCAGCCTCCCAGAGTACTAGGATTACAGGGGTGCACCACCATGCCCAGCTTTTATTTCTAATAAATGAGGCCCTCAAACTGAATACACTTCCTTCTGCTTCTCTGCCCAATGGTCCTATTTTTTCACTGGTAGGGTGGTTACCAGAGACCAAGGGGCACAGTCTGATCTCAGACTCATTCTCCCCAAGGAAAGCCCGGATGTAAATAGTACCAAGAGCTAACAAAATGCCTATTAGTTAACATCCTGCCTGTCAAAGAGTGAAACAAAGACTACCAAAGCTTGGGAGAAAATTACCAGGCAAGGGAACACACACTATCAAATACATTAGCTGAGGAACTGGCAGAACGGGAACATTCAGAGAATTTAAAGTGTGACAAAGATGGAAAACTCTGCAGAGGATGAAAGGAGTCCAGAGGTCTGCGTGCAGTTGGTTGACACAGCCCCATTCTCCCTTGGTCGGGAAAGCCCTGGCTGGATCTGATGAGGGCAGGACCGTTGGGACACTGAGGCCTGCTGATTATTTATCAGCCCTTCCAACGCAGTGACACTCACATACTCTTCCCACTGGGACCCGGGTCTATGACCGCCACCTCCTATCTTTTCTTTCTTAAGTCTAGGAGGCTGCGACTAATGCAGAAAAGACTGTATGACTTCCAAGAATATATTCTAAAAGGCCCTTGTGTTACATGGTCAGCGTCCGTCAGTACAGCAAATATCTGAGATAATCAGCTTACAAAGTGTGATGGTTGATTGATTGTGTCAACTTGCAAGAGAAGCTTAACTAAATTGGTTTAGCAATTCTACACCACAGGGTGTAGAAGATCCACCCTAGGCCAGCCCATTCTCTAGATGGTATAAAGGGGAAATGAAGAGGAATCTAGCCGGCCGGTTTCTTTGGGATCGGTTTCGCTTCCTTTGGAGGAGCTCCAGACCTTCACCTGGATACTTCGGACCTCTAGACCGTCACCTGGACCCTTCAGACCTTCGCCTGGATCCTTCGGACCTCCAGCCCTTCGCCTGGATCCTTCGGGCCTCCAGACCTTTGCCTGGATAACCCTTTGGACCTCCAGACCTTCGGCTGGGCCCTCCGGATCTCCAGCTTGCAGACGGACCCTCTGCACGCTTCCACGCCTGACTTGTAAGAAGCCCAAGGAAGCCAAATTGTAAGCTCTTAAATATTCATATATCTACCATTGTATCTGTTTCTCTAGAGAATACTGACTAATACACAAAGAGAAAAGGTTATTTTAGTCACAGTTTTACTGGGTTTCATTCATAGTCAGGTGGCCCCACTGACTGGGGCCCTGTGACAAAGTAGCATCATGGTAGAAGCATGGCAGAAGCACATGGCAGTGCAGAACCACCCACCTCATGGCCAGGGAGCAGAGAGACAGACTCCCACAATCCCCTAGAGAGCAGTGCCCCCCTTGGCCGGAAGACATCCCCCAGGCCTCAGGTCTCAGAGGTGCCATCATCTCCCTGGGACCAGTTCTTCAACACACTAGCCTCTGGAGAACATTCCAGAATGCAAGAATGGCAGCCATTCATCTTCCACTCTGTCTTCTCTGGATGCTGCTACAGTTTGGATTCAGACTGTCCCGAAAGAGCCATGTGTTAAAGGCTCGGTCCTCAGCTTGGTGCCAAGGTGGCGCCTTTAGGAGGTGGAGCCTAGTAGGAGGAAGTTAGGATGCTGGGGGCATGGCCTTGTAGGGGATAGTGGGCCCCCAGCCCCTTCCCATCCCTCTCTTTGCTTCCCAGCCACTATGAGGCAAGCGGGTTGTCCAAAAGTGACAAACCAACTGACCACGGACTGAAACCTCTGAGATGTTAGCCAAAACAACTGTCCTCGTCATATGTTGATTATCTCAAGAGTTTTTTCACAGTCGTGGGACGCTCACTACCACACATGCTCACTCTTGGAACCGCTACTGGAGGAAGCCTAAATTGCCTGAGGAGGGAAACCGAACTCCCAGGTAACAACCAGCACCCACTTGCCAGTCAGTGAGCCCCTTACAGTGCTTGACCGAGCCCAGCTGATGTGAAGCAGAGCACAGATAAACTGTCCCAGCCGAGCCTTGCTTAAATTGCATGAGCAAAATAAGTAAATGTTATTCTAAACTACCAGTTTTGGGGGTGGTTTGTCATGCAGCAATAAATAGCAAGAACATCCAGCTATCCTGCAGGGACAGAAAAATATGTCTCATGCATCTTTGTAGTTTAAACTGAAATTAAAGAACATTAAGTATGAAAGCTTCTTCATACTTGTTTATGGTGATAAAGTCAAAATCTAGGGCAAACGTGGTACATTGCTGTGATGTTACTCCGTGTTGTCAACTTGACTGGGTAGAAAGACACCCAGAAAATGGGTCAAGCACACATCTGGGTGTGTCTGGCTCCAGAGATGACTGTCGTTTGGGTCAGGACTGAGTGGGGATGCCTGGCCTGAATGTGGGTAGCACCAACAGGCCTGCATGGAGCAAGAAGCAGAGGGGCAACTCACACACACACTCAGCTATTCTTGTGTGATGCCTCTTTGGGGGCTGCCTCTGCCTATGGATATCTGATTCTAGATTCTTCAGCCTGAACACAGAGTTGCACCACAGACTAACTCTCTGGGGGCTTCCAGGTTCAGCTCTGGACTGAGGACTGCCCCTCGGGTGTCTCTTATTCTGAGGCTTCCGGCTTCTTTGGGCTGATCAGCTACTGGCTTTCAGGTGCCACGTGCAGATGCCACTGTGGGACTATTCAGCCTCTGATCACGTGACTCCATCTGATATACCCCCTCTTATATTATATATTCTGTTGGTTGTGTTCCTCTGAAGAACCCCGCCTAATTCCCAAACCCAAGAGCAAAAGTATCATAGAATTTGGGATCTGGAAGGAGCCTCAGTATTTATCTAGGTCAGTTTCCCCTAGAGGTTTGAAATCCTGAGGCCAAGAAATGTTAAGTAATTTACTTAGGGTCTGTCTTAGTTACTTTTCTCTCATTGCTGGGACAAAATATCCGACATGCAAAGTTGAAGGGGGAAAGGTGTATTTGGCTCACAGTTCATAGAGGTTTCAGTTCATAGTTGACTGAGTCCAAGGCAGGGTGGCATGGCAGACAGGCAGAAGGCAGCAAGGCAAGCAAGGGACCTAAGCAGCTTCTTTCTGCTCCTTATGTCTTATCCAGGCTGCCAGGTTTAGGGCAGTGCCAGACCAATCAGTGGATTGATTTAGTAACCACACACCCTTAATCCCAGCATCACACACTCTAGATTCAGCCTTCTCTGAAAAAGCCCCGTCTATCATGGCATGAGGCTTCAGGGGGACATCTAGACATAAACCATTACAGGGTCACATCACAAGTTAGGGGCAAAACTGACACTTGAGCCCAGCACTCTTGGAAAACTTAAAATTAAAACAAATAAAAGTGAGTTTTACTTCACGAAGCAAGTAATTGACTTAAGGATTCTAGCAACACAAGTGCCAATTCACCTGACTGTTTGTTTTTTTAAAATTAAGGAATAGAATCAGTTTGGAGAATCAGGATCACGTAGGATTAAAGAGACACTGATATCTGGAGATCATATCCCTAACACCCACATTGACAGCAAGGAGTTCTTTCATGCCCCACTGGATGTTTATCTCAGATGATGAGTTGACTAATTTAGGTGAACAGGAAAATAAAGGTGGTTTTGCGGAGAATCATCTTGGGCTTTGCTCTTCCTAACACAGGGCTTTCAGCTGCATTGGGAGATGGTTTTCCAACAGCCTCTGATGACCTGCATATCTTATGATAAAGGTAGTGGTCACCTTTTATTCTGGACCGTCTTTTCAGGAGTATTTGTCTACTGAGCAGCTTTGGAAGACAGAGACAGCACCTTCATCTGAAGCTAAGAGCAGGCAGCTTATTATGTGTTACAAGAGATTTACATTCTCTAAACTCAGGATTCCTCTCCCAGAATGCAAACACTATGCATGCAGATGCCCTTCTGGGCTCGTGTAGATCACCCCATGGGACGTGGTGGTGAGGAACACTGACACAATATGCTGTTCGTGCTGCTTTGTGTTCTGCGAGTAAAGACGTCCTTTGTCTCTGGGCCAGGACGCGTATATCTTCTGCCATTAATCATGAATCTGGGGCAGATTAGCTTGTTGCTTGCAGGTAGGGTAAGTCTCAGACCTTTCCAAGTCTTGCCATTCTTTCCTCTCATGTTGGGAGCAAAGCCAGATCAACAATAAGTAGACAGAATTTTCCACTGAAAAGAGTGATTATGTTCACTGACGGGCCTAATAAGTCTCCCAGTGCTAAGCCCCTGTTTTAAGGCCTAACAAAATTCCAAGTATGTCTCTTCTCTCAGACAGGCTATACCTGCATCTTAATTATTTTAAATCCAACAATGTTGAAGTTTCAGAGCTCTAAAGAGAGACAGGCAGAGGAAGTTTATCATTAATCCAGCGAAGCTTAAACTCTACGGCTCTCACTGCCCAGGCCCTTCCGAGGTCTGGGTAAGAGTTCTAGTGACAGGTTTGCATAGTATGTGCTTTGTAAAGTTCACAAAAATTAGATTTTTAATCTCCAACGATCGATTCCGCTGTCTCTGCTCTGACTGTTCCTCCCTCATATTCCCCTCCATTTAGAGCAGCTTTAGATTGGTCCCAGATATGTGAAGTGCCAGCAAGGAGGAGCTGCAGATCCATGTAGCTTGGTCGAGCTTGGGACATAGTTACACATTTCGCAGTCACATGCAGGCATGTACATGTGGGGATGGCTTCCAAGAATGCTCCTATTGGCCACTCTACCAACACACCTATCGCGGCGGCGTGATGACCCTTGGGAGAGACTGTCCGAAGCTGCACGAGCCCCATAGCACCTGGCATTACAGGGATGAGAGTAGTGAAGGTAAAACAAGGACTGAGATGCACACAGCCGGAAGCCAATCTGTGGGAAGTTCTTCCAATCATCGGGGTGTAAAACTGTAAGCAGAACAGATTTGGGCACAATCCCTCTTAGGAGGGGTGCACAACACAGCAGATACAACAATAACTCTGCCAAGCAACTTTTTCATGTTTGTTGAAAATGGGGCAAAATGGAGTTCTCAGAATTCTTGTGTTTATAGGGTAGAAGTAATAGTAAAACAGTTGTTATGTGAGGGCCCGTGTTTTATGCACCCCGAGGCATCTGACTTCATCTTAGCGCATCTAATGGATGCAGTCCTGACAAAGTCTGTCAGCTCCTGATGAGAAGGAATGTGAATTAGCCACCAAGGCTCAGAAATGGCTGCAGCGAAGGAAGAAAAATAAACACTGCTCCAGAGACCCAACTCATGTGCACGGGCATTAATCGGCTAGCGGATGGAGTTTCCGTGTAATCTGATTACCTAACTGTGTAACACGATTCAACTGAACAGCAACTTCAAAATGCATCAGAATTGTTCACATGGACCTTATTTTTACATTCATGTCAAATATCGTTTTCAGAATTTTACTGATCGTAACAAAATAAATGTGATAGGAAGGAAATAACCTGGTGAAAGTCATTAATATAAGTCCAAAAATGAAAATTAGCAGAAGTTTCTATGTGTCAAGAATTCTCTTGTTCTTACAAGATAATGAAAACTAAATTCTCTGGTGGTCAAAAATCATGAAGGTGGGTTGAAAAAAAAATCAGGATGGCTAACAACAGTAGTTGAAAATTAAAGTAGAAAAGATAGTAGAATAAAGACACCCTAAAACAGGACACAAAAGTCAGGAAAGTGGAAGTTATTGTAAAAGAAAATGCAATTTACATAGACAGTGGGGCAAGTGTGAGACTCTCATCTGCTTCACGTTAATGCATTTGGTGACTTGGCTACTTACTGTTCTTTACAATGAGAGTGTAGCCAAAAATGGGGCGGCTATTGTAGATGCGTATCAGGCACACCTTTTATAGCCTATTGTGTTATTTTCTGCACTTTGTGAAGTTTGTGACATTTTTCAGCTTGTTAAAATTTGTACTTGTTGAGATTTTTTTTCCAATTCTAAGTACAGTATTCACTCTACTAGTTTTGTTTTTAATGTTTTATACTATTTTTCTTCAAAAAAAGCCCCCGAATTACATAAACTTCATGCCTCACCAACTCCAGATGCAGCTGGGAGGTGGCTCACACAATTTCAAGTGCTTTTTATGCACTGTTAATCAAAGCAAAAACAAATGATTCAGACAGTATCCTCTGCCCAAAGGGAGAAGATTTGATTACCTAAACGATTCTGGCCCAGAGCACAGAAGATGTGGGTAGCCCTGACATTTCACTTTCTCCCTCCTTCAGGGAGTTTAGTGAAAGGTGCCACCAGGGTTGTCCCTTTAGGGACGAAAATAGACTCTGTGACCCTGACTGGCTGCTTCTTGTACCTTTCAGAAAGACTCAACAACAAAAAGTGGGTTCAGGCTCAGGCTGATTGTCGGGAAAGCAGGGAGGGTGGAAAACAGAACTATGGCGAGGTAGGGCCTTCTGCTGCGCCCCTTAATCTAAGCTGACCTAGTTGACTCTCTGAGTTTGAAAAAAATGCTCCTCCACCCAGATTCCAGGGCCAGTCACTGAGTTAGTCAGGAACTTTACTGTGGACGGCAGCATCTGCCTTAATTTCTTTGCACCCCAAAGGGGCTGTTAAGGACCGAGAGAGCTTACAGGATTGTGGGAAAGGCTGAGGAGGCAGGCTGCAAAGGCGGGTCAGCTCCTGAGTCAGCCATTTCCACCTGGGGCGCACAGCTCCCAAAGTCACTTGGTTTGGTGGTGTGCTCTGGAAGGCGTTTTTGATTTCGTTTTTTTCCCCAATACTGCGCATCATCTGAACCCAGGTCTTTGCACATACCAGGCAAGTGCTCTGTCGCTGAGCTACATCCCCAGCCCAGAAAGTGCCCTCATCTCTCAATTCAGGTTCATTTTCTGCAGAATTCTGGCCAGTGCATCTCACTTAAAAGCAATGGTGGTCATGTGTAAGTCTCATCCCTCAGTAGGAGAATAAGAAGACCTTTCTCAAGCTGAACCAGTAATGTCTCAGCCCTTCGGAATTCCTCATGAAAACACACGGCACTGTTGAGCAAAATGATGTTGCGAAAAATATCAAAGAATGGACAGCACCACGAGGAAGAGTCTCTGTCTTGACCAATACTGCAAACCATTGTAATAAAAATTACACCATGAAACAGGGTTTTGAAAATGTTTGTTTGCCATTGGAGGTCTCTTCCAAAACAAGGATATTTAGTGGATGACTACTGTTTTTGAATTATTTAATATTGTAAAACAGACTTTAAGAATATTTGTAATTGATGTAGTAATTGTCCACGTTGATGGAGCACAGTGTGAAATTTTACTACATTCAAATGATCCATGATGATCATATCAGGGCAGTTAGCATAGTCATCACCTCAAAGAGCAGTTCTTTGTGTTGGTGTTGCCAGCCAGTTGAGCTCTCCCTTGCTCCATTCAGATAGAAATCATGAACCAGAAGCCAAGCAAGGTCATGCACTCCTGTAATCCCAGCATTCGGGATGCTGAGGCAGGAGGACTGCCACAAGTCCAAGGCCAGTAGTTCGGCCAGTATGAACTACATCGTGAGACCCTGTCTCAAGCAAACAAACAAAGAAATCATGAATCTGCAAAGTGCAGCTCTGCTGGCAGCCCTGATGACTGGGGTCAGCACCGGTTAATGCTGGATCAGTTGACCAGGGCTGCGATCTCTGTCCCCACCACCCGTTGGCGTCCATTCCCAGCTCTCGCTGGATGCTGTCAGTCGACACTGCTGGATGCTGGTTCCTGTTGCTGATCTTCATCAGCAACAGGTCTCTGGAGCTCTTCAAGGCTAATCTTCTTTTTGTCTGTTGGTCTTTCTTTTAAAGTGAGTTCTCTAGCCTCACTACTCAAGATAAGAATCCTGAGTAGATCTACAAGACCTCCTGAGCCCACATGACCCAAGAAATAAACCACAAACAGATTTACGGGACCACTCAAGGGAGGCTTTATTTTATCAGAACCTGTGCAGCAACCACAAGAAGTCCACTAGACTAACCACAGAAGGGGGAGGCCTGCGATGGGTCCAAATTCATGCCACCAACTGACCCAAGTGCAGGCCTGCGATGGGTCCAAATTCATGCCACCAACTGACCCAAGCCAGACACAGGTGTTCGAGGGAAATAGGGGCTGTTTGACTGACAGCTTAGGGTTAGGGTTGTGTCATCTTCACAAAAATTAGTGGAGGCAAGCCAGGGACTTCAGTAGGACTAGGTGCGGTCATTGCAGCTCACTGGGCATGGGGAGGTAGGGGACGTTCAGAATAGGCCCAGGTCCTTCCCTGATCTCTGAAGAGTTAGGGGTGGTTTTCCCTCTTCAAAGAGATGGCAGCATTGGGAGCAGGACCTTGGAGGGGTGCCATGGCTGACAGTGGGGCTGCACCTCCTTTGGACTGGGGTGCAGCTGCTGAGACACCCAGGAGGACACGGAGGCAAATTATCCGGTCTACCCTTTGGAGGGGGACAGTCCAGGAGCCAAGGGAAGCAACAGGGTAGCATGACAGCCCTCAGCCGACCACCACCCCTCTGGCCATCATGAGCAAAAAAAAGAGACGGTCTGTCCCACTGGGGACATTCAGTATCTGCTCCACTAGCTATTTTGAAATGTACAGTTCATTATTGTCAACCATAGCTACCCCATTGTGCCTAGAACACCGGAATCACTTCTTCAACCCAAATATGCCTCTGTACCCACGAACTACCCTGTGCTCACCTCCTCACCTTCCTCGCCTTAGGTGACCACCATTCGACTCTATGAGATCGACATGTGTGCTCCCACATCTAAATGAAAACGTGTAGTATTTGTCATTTGTGCTTGACTTATTTCACTTAGTAAAATGTCTTTCTTTTTTTTTCTTTTTTTTTTAATTTTTTTTTTTATTATTTTTACCAAGAACATGTATTGGTACATTGTATACATAATGATCATAATCAACATGGTTATTTTGTACCTGTACATGATACATCTTGGTTTTCCCCCCTCTTCCCCCCTTTCTCCTCCCCTCCCTTCCATTCACCCACCCCTCCCTATTTGCAACAAGTGTAGCTACACTTTACCATATTTTCCCCTTTCATCTTACTTTTCTTTTAACCTTCTTCTTTATCCCCCTTTTCCCTATCTATTTTTCCTCTCTTTTGAATACTATCTCTCTTTTTTCTTTTTTAAACAAAATATCTATTCTACCCCTTTGTCCTTATTTACACTTATGGTTTCTCATATCAGAGAAACAATTCGATGTGTACTAATAAGTGTCTGATTTATTTCACTTAATAGTATGTTCTC